>JAJMBE010000023.1:0-124950 GCA_030565125.1 Candida pseudoviswanathii | reverse complement strand
ACGATCCCTAAGAAAGGTTAAAGTAATATAAAAAGATGTTCTTTAGTTCCTCCATATCTACAGTTTGTAAGAATTGATTATCGTGAGACCCGGTGGTGATGACGTGCATTGTTCACCATAGAACTCGCTTCGTGGTTTGGCAGATCGTAGACATTTCCCTTTTGGGTAACATGCTAGCTCCTCCAAAGGGATTGGATTTGTATCAGCCGATTTATCATCAAAGGGAAAAAAAATCTGGAAACACGCATAAGACCACGAAACCAGAAAAATTTCCCAAAACAAGGGTCAAACCCATCGCATCTGCTTCTACAATCATCGATACTATCACTCAATTTCCCAGCCATGATATTCATCAGACGATCTGTGCTCACGACGTTGTCGTTGCTCGGAATATTAAGTGTCATATACTTCATGACGTCCTCGAGTTCGTCGGCAATCGAACAATCCATATCGAACATCTCCAACGTCTCCAAAGAAGATCTCTTGAAATTCACCAAGCAAGATGCGTCTACTCCCTCGCCTCCAGACCTCAAGAAGGATGATAATGTTGTTCCAACAAAGAACGAGGAGGGAGAACCACAGCAGGTTGAGTTCACCGAGACCCCGTTCATGCCCAAGATGGCCAACGAGACCTTGAAAGCTCAACTCGGAAACGCATCCTGGAGATTGTTCCACACCATCTTGGCAAGATACCCGGACAAGCCATCGGTGCAGGAGCGTAATACCTTGGAGAACTACATCCAGTTGTTTGCGCAGGTGTACCCCTGCGGAGACTGTGCCCGCCACTTTCAGAAATTGTTGCAAAAGTACCCGCCACAGACAAGCTCAAGGAAGACCGCTGCGTTGTGGGGGTGCCATGTGCATAACATCGTCAATGAGAAGTTGCACAAGAGTGAGTACGACTGTACGACGATCTTGGAGGACTATGATTGTGGCTGCGGGGACGACGAGAAGGAGTCGGACTACACATTGAAAGGCGAGAGCATGGACCATTTGAGGCTGATTAAGATGGACAAGAAGAAGGATATCCAGAAAGGTGGATGATTAATTTTGTATATTGTGTTTTCTTAATAACAATTGTTTGTTGTCTAAGTAAAAGCTTCAGGGAGGCTACATGATTGTGCAGCACCCGGCGGACTCAGACCGCTTGCTGCTACCGTAAAGCTGCTTCAAGCTTCGATACTTAGCAAACTTGTTCTGGTCAGGAGGTAAGCTCCAGTTGTAGGGTATCAAGTAATCGGGGGTGTCTTCGACGTAGTTGATAATCAACCCACTGGCGGTGGACGCAGGGATTCGTTCTCTTTGCAACACAACCTTCAACCTGTTGTTCAACTCTTGGATTCTCTTTAATCTGATCACCTGGATCTGGTAGTCTATATCACTCATTGTTCTCTGCACCTGCTTCTTTGTGTCTGTGTGTGTGTGGGTGTGCGTTGTGAAGATGTGAAACAAAAAGAACCATGTTAATTTCTACATCAACAGAAATGTGAGGCGGATAAACCAAAAAAAATATGGTTGTGCGTCATGCACGACTTAAAGGCACGTGATGTGTGCTGGGATTGGGAGGTCTACAAAGACAATACCCCTGCCGTGTAATATTATCGACTAAGAACGTAAGTGAGGTTGTATCACCGATAGTGTTTATCAAATCTGAGAGTGTTAGACCAGGTAAACTTTTCGTTAAAACTTCGTCTAAAATCTTTAGTAAAAAAGATTACACACCCTATAATTAACTCAAATCGCCAACCCTGATGATTTATAACAACGAGAACTCTGTACAGCCTCAACATAAGATCCTCTCTCCCTGTTCCCTGTTTCTGAGTGTGCATACAGCCTTGGTGGTTTCCTACCCCATTTTCTCCGGGCTCAGTTGACCGTTTGCCCCAAAGTTTGCAAACAATGCGCAGCGAACAGCGCGGATAATTTTTCTTGTTTTCGACATTGCACCACCACCACCACCACCACAGCCAACCACCGCTATCATCCACACAATGGCAAACTACATCGTCTGCCTAGCTCATTTCTGCGAATTGCATGGACCTACAATAATAATATGCACCCAGATAACCACCAAACAGTTCCTTCAGGACAACTTGCTATCGTCAAACTCCCGGCTTGCAAACTGTGCATCATGTCAACTTCTCCTACCGCATTCATCAGTCAACCTAACGACCCCTTTGACGAACAGCAACGACGCAGAAGAGAGCACATATACTTGCGTCTCAACACACTACCCAGCTTCCAGCAAGCGATATTCGGCGTTGACGAAGTTGGTCATGAAGTCGTTGTCTGTGGAGACGACATCAGAGTTGTCCAAGCCGATGTTTTACGGCGACGCCATCAATGGGTACTGCATTAACCAGATTTTCAAGATCGAGGACATCAATGCGAGAGGAGGAGAGAGGAAATACAGCTTGATGGTGGTGAGCGATGACGAGTTTGAGTTGTTGAACAACTGGGATATCTTGCTCATCTACTTGAGTGAAATAATCAACTTGATACAGAAGAAAGTTGTCGATAAGAACCTGAAATCGGAGACCGAACTGAGCTATAATGGAGATGGTGGTGCTACGAATGGAAATGTCTTGGATAACGAGAGGTTTCTTCGAAGAAGTCTAATCAAACCAAAATCATTGACTGAGTTGACTGACGACGACGACATATTTGTCAAATTTCATCTATTAGCTACCGAGTTACTAAAAGACATAAACAAGTAAATACAACAACAGCAAACGTCTAGTGAACACACACACTAATCTAGTTGAGAAGAGCTTGTAATTTGCCCTGGGAGTTCAAGATCTGGAGATCGGAGTTCCCGCCAATGTGTTTGCCATTAATGAAAATGTTAGGAACCGTGCGTTGACCAGTGATCTCTTGCAAAGCGTTCTGGATAGTGGAGCCGTTGCTCAAGGTGTCCAACTCAACCAACTTGAAGTTCTTGTCATACTTCGACAACAAATCTTTGGTGGAGGAACAGTAAGGACAGTAGGTCTTGGAGTAGACAACTATCTTGCTGGATTTGATCGTTGATTCGATATCTTTCTTTAATTCCGGACTGACTGGCTCCGACTGGAACCACGAAGTTAACCACTCAAACATTTGTTGATGATACAGACAAAGCAAGGGGGAGACAAGATATCGCAAGGCAAGAATTTTTTCTTACTAATGTTTTCAGGGGGGGAAGGTGGGAACCACACTTTGAGATAGTAGGACAATACCCGATTGAAAAGGGAGTAGGGACTTAATTAGTGATGAACATCCTCATGCCGATTCTCTTACGAACCAAATCCCGTTTGCCTTTGCCCACCTTTGAGCTGTACTAGAACACTATCAGATCAAGAGTCGTGCACAAATCGACAAAACCCAAGATACGACTACTCCCCAGCCCCAAGTTCCGGCAAGGTTTGCGTTTTTCATTATACCAAGTTTCCCACCCCATTGTCTTACCACAATGCCAGACCAAATCACCCTCAGTACAGCCGACATCACCGAACTATGCAACCGCGTGAGGAAAAACTACAACTCCAAGAAGGAAACCAACCCCAATGAACGATACTTGATTTCGCTCGCAGGAGCGCCAGGATCCGGCAAGACGACGTTTGCCGACACTATATCCCAGGAGTTGTCTGGTTTTGCCAAGGTCATTGTGTTGCCACAGGACGGATTCCACTTCTATAGATCGGAATTGCTGGCGATGCCTGATCCGGAAGAGGCATTTAGACGACGTGGAGCACCTTTCACATTCAATGTCGAAGCGTTTGTGGAGTTGGTGTCAAACTTATCCGACCGCTCAACCGCCATCAAAGCTCCTTCGTTCGATCACAAATTGAAGGACCCCATAGAAGACGACATAGTCATTGAGCCAGAAATCGATATTGTTATACTTGAGGGCAATTACGTGTCTCTCAAAGACGAGCACTGGAATAAGATTGGCGGGTTCGTTGATGATACGTGGTTTATCCAGACACCCGAAGACTTGCTACGCGAGAGGCTCGTCAAACGACACCTCGAAGCAGGCATCGCATCTAATGAACAAGAGGCTATAGAGAGAGCTGAAGGCAGTGACATGGACAATGGCCGATACATTATCGCAAACTCCAATCCTACAAACGTTGTGATTGTTGCGAAATAGTTTATTTCCACGTTAGATAGATCTATAATACACTCCCCCCTTTTGTTATCTTGGCTCAACATTGTACTTCATCTTTATACCCATGGCAGACAACTCACTGTCCAAGTATTTCAAGACGAATGGGATGGCAACGGTCGTTGTGTCGTCACCACCAACAAACTTCTTACCCTGACCGTCTTCCCAGATGTCGGCATCAGCAGCGTATCCGTCGTATTTGTCCAAGCTGACAGCACATCTTCTACATCTGATAGAAGCCATACTTCCTATTCTTGGAACGGTGGTTTGTGTTGTCAATATGGATCCACACGAGCGACAAACAGACGTTTGTGTGTAGTCAGAACAGTTCAACAATCTGTCCTGCAACAAGAACGAAGTACCGTGACCAATCAACGCATCTCTTTCCATCTCACCCACACGGATACCACCAGATCTCTTTCTACCCTTCACAGGTTGCATAGTCAATGAGTTCACTGGACCAGTGGATCTGACTTGGAACTTATCGTTAACCATATGTCTCAATCTTTGGTAGTAGACACAACCAATATAGATGTCACAACGCAACTCTTCACCAGTAGCACCAGAGTACATTGGTTCGTTACCATGGTAGTTGTACCCAGCTTTCAATAACTGTTCACCAAAGTAGTCGGCTGGCATATCCTGCTCGTTGAACTTCCAGGGAGTGGAGTCTTGAGCAATACCGTGCAATGCACCGGCCTTACCGGCAAGCGATTCAACAAACATACCAATGGTCATACGAGATGGGAACGCATGCGGGTTGATGATGACGTCGGGCTGCATACCAGATTCAGTGAATGGCATATCGATCTGTGGCCATTTTCTAGAACAAACACCCTTTTGACCGTGTCTCGACGAGAACTTGTCACCAATCAACGGAGCTCTGGTGATTCTGTACTTGATGGTTAATTGTTGGCCCTCTTGGTCACTTGTTTCGTCGCCCAACAATTTGACTTCTTCAATGTAGCCAGGTTCAGATGAATGGTAGGTCTTTACCTTAGTTTTACCCAAAGTATCATCGTAGTACGCAACAATTGGATCACCGGCCTCAACCTTGACACCAATCATTGGCAAACCATCGGCATCTAATTTTTCCTTCCATGCCTCTGGCCATTCATCACTACCGAATCCAAAATGCTGTGTTATTGGGTCACCTCTTCTTCTGGATTGGGACAAATCGATTTTCTCAGTCTTGTACACGGTACCATACCCAAAGCCTCTTTCGTCGGCAGACTTGTTGATAATCATCGCATCATCCATATCGTACCCGGTGTAAGAAATAACGGCGACAATGGCATTCATACCGTTAGGGAAGTTATCCATTCCATAATCGTCGTACAAGTTAGCCTTGACAATAGGAGTTTGACCGGTTTGCAAACGGTACAATTTGTTATCCGATCTGTGCACCAAAGCAGTACCAGGCGTACCCATGGTTTGCTTACCCATTTGACATTGGTACATGTTTCTTGGCGACTGGTTGAAATCGGAGAATGGGGTCAAGTTAGCCAAGATGGACAAAATGTTGGTTGGCGTGAATTCAACATGGCTGTGGACGTTGTTTTCAATTTCTTCTGGGGTGACAGCGACGTTCATGTAGACCTGCTCAAATGGACCAAGGATGTCTTCTTTGTCCAATGGCAAGTATCGGACTGGTCTCATCATTCTGGAGTGGCCGCCAAACAAGTACAACCCTGGGTATTGACCCTTGTTAGAGGGTGGGACGTAACCAATTTCCAAGTCCAATGGCAATCCATGCGAGCCTTCGACCTTCCAGAATCTCAATGTATCGGCAACAATTTTACCTTGCTTGTGAGTAGTCCAACCAACAATTTTACCGTCCAACTGAACACAACACAAGTCTGGACCAGCCGCGAAGGAGTCGGCTGGCAAGACACCTAACTGGGTCAAAGCTTTTGGAACCTGTGAGACATCTGATGCAACAGTCGCAATCTTACATTTGTGCGACAAGTGGTTCAACAAACCACACGGAGAACCATCGGGGGTGTGGACAGGACAAAGGAACCCCCACGATTCTGGCAACAACTTTCTGACTGTAGTGGTCTTCAATTCAGCAAAGAAAGAACCTCGATGCACCATTCTGAAATGGGAAATGAAACGGTAGAAATTGATTTTTTCAGCAACAACGGTATAACCAGAAACCTGCTGCAAATCCAAACCGGATTGGGAGACCAAGTTACCGGTACTCAAGAAGTACTGCAATTTTTGACCGATATTCTCGTTGATTCTCAGGAACACTCTCGTCATGTACTTTCTGTCATCAAAATTTATACCCACGCCACGGCTGATGTCCGATTGTATTTGTAATTTGATGTTTTGCAAGTATTCTTCGATTTTCTCTTTGATAATCATACCGTAGAGGAAACCTCCCAACAAAACTTCTTGATGCTGGGTGGCATCTGGATTGTCTGGAGCACAGTCACCAGCAACCAACGAGTACAATTTTCTAATCATGAACAACAACATTCTGAACTTGTCGGCATTGTCTGACAAGTGAACCAAAACAATTCTCTTCAACACTTCTTTACCAACGTCAATATCAGACATGTCTGGAGTGGCACCAAAAACGACTCTGAACTTGTCACCCAAGTAAGCCAAGGTTTCTTGCTGGGAGTTCAAGTTGTACTTCTTGTAGGTTCTCAACAACAATTCCAAACGATCAGTCAAGAAAGAGTTGCCGGTATCGTTACCAACAATACCATCGAAAATTTCACGGTCATTGGTCTCCACCAAAGCTTTCAAAATCATCATAACTGGCACCAAGTACTCGTTCTTCTTCCACGAGAATCTGAAGGTGACGTTACCATCGTTCAAGTAATGCAAAACGTTGGTTTGCGAAGTTTGATCTGGTCTAACACATCTGATCTGGATACCGTACTTGGTGTATGAAGCTCCACGGTTACCAAAAGAAGGACGTATAAGAGCCATTGGGTGATTACGTCTTTGAACAATCAACATACGAATCAATTTTTCGATACCGTTGACAATAAAGTAACCCCCCAATTCGTCACTCTCTTCTTTAGCTTCAACCAATTGGTTTGGCGTCAACTTCTCCAAATGACACCTGTTAGATTTCAACATAATGGGGATCTGACCGGCTTCTCTGATCTCCAGCACTTCTTCGCCGTCGTTGACACTCCAAGTGACGTTCAACATTAATCTGGATCTGTATGTAACCATTCTTTCTCTGCACTCACTTGGGAAGGTCTTTCTGTTCAAGGACAATTTGTCATTGGCTGGAACACTAGGCTTGGCTAATTGGACAGAATCGACTCTAATTTTTAGTTTGTTGCCTAGACGGGTGGACGTTTCTGGGGTGTCGAATATAGTCTTTGACCCAATATCTTTAACGGCAAGGTTCAACAAACCTCCTTCAGGGCCGTCCATCAATGCATTGAAAGAACCCACATGAGGCGCAACAGCATCCTTCAAAAGGGGATACGACGAGTCATCCTTGGGTGGGTTCTTGAATCTTTTATCCGTTTCTAACGTGTTGAATTGCGCTAACGCCATGATGGGTGGGGCTAGTTGTGAAAGGATACTGACGAAACAGTGAAAAAAAAGGGAACAGTATAAAGGAAAATAAAAATTTTGTGTGAGAGATGAGATCCAGAGGAGGGGGTAGTGCATGAGGTGCCAAAAAATCTAAACCGGAGAACAACTTCATCTTTTACTCTTCAAACCCAAAGCTTTCACTTCCTACAAGCCATGGCCAATTCCAAGTATGAGTATGTCAAGGCGTTTGAAAAAGAGAATTACCTCTTACCTGATACATATATAATCATTCGCGTCGACGGCAAAGGGTTCCACAAGTTTTCCCAGTTCTACCAATTTGAAAAACCAAACGACTTGCGTGCCCTTCAAGTTATGAACAAGGCTGCGGAGAAGATAGTGCAGAAGTACAGCGATATAATGCTAGCATACGGTGACTCCGACGAGTATTCCTTTTTGTTGCGTAAGAACTGTGATTTGTATGAGCGAAGAGAAATGAAGCTTACCACTTTGTTTGCATCCTTGATGTCTACGTATTATATGCATTTCTGGCCGCAGGCGTTCCCGGAGAAACCATTAGATGTTGACCACCTACCTACATTTGATGCCCGAGCCGTGTTGTACCCGAGTTTCAAGCACATCCGAGATTATTTCAGTTGGAGACAGGTGGACTGCCACATCAACAACTTGTACAACACGACATTCTGGAACTTGGTCTTGAAGTTGAAGATGACGCCGCAGGAGGCAGAGCAGAAACTCATGGGCACGGTGTCGTCCGATAAGAATGAAATATTGTTCAAAGAATGCGGGTTGAACTACAATAACGAGTTGGAAATGTTCAAAAAGGGCACAATTCTTGTTCGAGAGTTTGAGGACTACGAAGCACACGACGAAACCGGCTTATCGTCTCGACAGAAGCAGAGATTAGACAAGAAACGGAAGAAGGCAGAAGTGAAAGAGCACTATGTTGACATTATCAACAACAATTCGTGGTGGGAAGCTAGACCGTGGTTGGAAGAATAGTTTAGTAGAGGATAGGTTATAGGTCAAATAAGACATAATAATGACTAGCTAGAGTATGTGTTACTCCCCAGATGGCGATCTCTCACGGCAGTCACATCCCGTCATCTCTTGGAGGAGGAAGTTGGGAATCTTGTGCGTACCCGTGAGAATGGGAACGAAAAATTTTTCCGCTTCAAGTCATTCTTGCAAGAGGTCTGGCTTGACTATCCACACTCAACAACACGTACCATGTCATCTTCTCTTGTTATTTCAGAGGATGAATTGATTTCATTGTTCAGAAAAGCTGGATTTGAAGACAAGAAAGCAAAGGAAATCGTCAAGAACAAGAAGGTTGCCCTGGCATTGTACAACATCTTAGATAAGAACGCCACGGGCAACGATGATAAGAAGTTGGCATTGTTGCACCAATTGGCCATCACCGAAAGCAAGAACGGCGTCGTGCCAAACCACGATCACATCATCAACGGCATCCGCGATGGTGATTTGAAAACTACATTGCAAGTCACGGAGGCTATCAAGTACTTGCAAAACAATGAGTCAGCCGCTATAGATAAGCAAAAATTCAACGAGGCCACCGGTGTGGGCATCGAGATTTCTCCTGAAGAAGTCAAGAAAGAAATTTCCAAGTACCTCGATTCTATCAAACCAGAGTTGGAGACCAAGAGATATTCCATTTTGGCCAAAGTGTTGGGTGAAGTGAAGAAAGAGCCTAGTTTGAAATGGGCTCCACCACAACTTTTCAAGCCCGTCTTGGATGAAGAGTTTTTGGCCAGATTGGGACCAAAGGACGAAAGAGACAGCGCCAAGAAGAAAGAGAAGAAACCAAAGGCTGCCAACAAACCAGCTGCCACCAAAAAGACTGTGTTTGACGAACCTGAAAAGTCCATGTTTGCAGAAGGTTTTCTTGGTGCTTTGCACAAACCAGGTGAGGAACCTCAAATGTATCCGGAATTGTTGGAAGAGCACAGAAAGTTTATCAAGGGTAAAGTTCTCACCCGTTTCCCTCCCGAGCCCAACGGTTTCTTGCACATTGGACACTCCAAGGCTATTATGGTCAACTTTGGGTTTGCCCAGTACCACGACGGTAACTGTTACTTGAGATTTGACGACACCAACCCCGAAGCCGAAGAAGAAGTCTACTTCAACTCCATCAAGGAAATGGTTTCCTGGTTGGGTTACAAGCCATGGCAAATCACCTATTCTTCAGACTACTTTGACCAATTGTACGAGTTGGCTGTCCAATTAATCAAGTGCGACAAGGCATACATCTGTCACTGTACCCCAGAAGAAGTCAAGGCATCCCGTGGGTTGAAAGAAGATGGTACCTTAGGTGGCGAAAGAACTGCCTGTAAACACAGATCTCAATCCGTTGAACACAACTTGCGCGAGTTTGGAGCCATGAAGGATGGCAAATACGGCGTTGGTGAAGCCACTTTGAGAATGAAGCAAGACTTGGAATCGCCTTCTCCACAAATGTGGGATTTGGTTGCATACCGTGTGTTGAACACTCCACACCACCGTACTGGTGACAAGTGGAAGATCTACCCAACTTATGATTTCACCCACTGTTTGGTTGATTCTTTCGAGAACATTACCCACTCGTTATGTACCACCGAGTTCGTCTTGTCCAGAGAGTCGTACGAGTGGTTGTGCGACGCCTTGCATGTCTATAGACCGGCTCAACGTGAGTATGGTAGATTGAACTTGACCGGTACTATTATGTCCAAGAGAAAGATCGCCAAGTTGGTCAACGAGGGCTACGTCAGAGGCTGGGATGACCCAAGATTGTACACTTTGGAAGGTATCAAAAGAAGAGGTGTGCCACCAGGTGCCATCTTGTCATTTATCAACACCTTGGGTGTCACCACGGCCACTACAAACATCCAGTCCATCAGATTCGAGAGTGCCGTGCGTAACTACCTTGACCAAACGACTCCAAGATTGATGATGGTGTTGAACCCAGTCGAGGTTGTTGTGGACAACGTGGACGAGGATTTCAGCGTGGATGTCGAGATCCCATTCCAGCCAGGTAAGGACGAAAAAGTCATGGGTTCCCGTAAGTTGACATTCTCCAAGCACTTTTACATCGATGCCAGTGATGCCCGTGAAGAGCCTGCTGACAAGGAATTTTACAGATTGGCTCCGGGCCAACCAGTAGGATTAATCAAGGTTCCATTCAACATCAGCTTCAACTCTGTCGAAACAAAAGACGGCAAGAAGATTGTGCACGTTAACTACGACGAAGACATCAAAGCCAAGCCTAGAACATACATCCACTGGGTTCCTAAGGCATCTGCTGTTCCAATCAAAGAAGTCAGAATCTACAACCAATTGTTCAAGAGCGAGAACCCATCGGCCCACCCAGAAGGTTACTTGAAGGACATTGACCCTAACAGTGAAGAAGTGTTGGGCAACTCCGTTGTTGAAGAGCACATCAAGGAAGTGATTGCTAGATCACCAATGAATGTCGAAATTCCAGGCAGCGACTTCAACATCAAGGAAAGCGCGGGCAACAACACCACCAGGTTCCAAGCATTGAGAGAAGGGTACTTTTGTTTGGACAAGGACTCAAGCGACGGTGCTTTGATTATCAACAGAATCGTCAGCTTGAAGGAAGATGCGGCCAAGAACTAAGGTAAATAGATGTGATACATAGATCAGACGAAGTGACAATGAAACATTTCACGCACTGCCAACCGACCAGGAGCATATGTTCTCCAGGCGTCTGGCTGTACGATCAGATCACTTACTACGAATGTCGAGAACGCTCCTTCGAATTCTAAACTCAATCAATTCTTCTATTCTCTCGATTCTTCTCATCAATAATCTTCGTATAGAAAACACATGATAACGTTTGAAAGCTTTAGCTGGCATTGTCGTGCAAGGTTGCCAAAAACGGAGCAACCAGCACACGAAAAGCTTTCCGTCTGAACAAATCACACTACTCGCACCACGTGAGAATGGTGGTACACAGTCGACTGACAAAAGTCTTGCTCAAATTTTGGCCAAAAAAACAAACCTTAAATTCTCGTACTTGACCACAGAGCTTTTGTATGGCACTCAAATGTAAACGAAAAATTTTCTGCCCGGAACGCATATTTTTTTGATTACCAAACTTCTCGCACCGATCTTCTCAGCGAAAATATCAATGAAATGCACAGCTATTCTTAACTACACAATTATGATAGAAGAATTTCTCTAAATGCCATAAAATTAAGCCCAAGGTCGTAATTTACTCAATCGTTGAGCAAGAGGGATCGTTTCCTAATTTTTGGGGCTTTCTTTAGTTTGATTCAAATAGCCCTCTTTCTATGAGAGTTTTTGAACTTCACACGAAAAATGAGAATATTTGAATGATTTTTCCGTGTGTGCAATGCACTACCTTTGTTTACGAAAAAAGCTCTGAGCGAGAGTGCGAAAGATTTTCAATGTTTTTTTGGCCAAAATTTGAGCAAGACTTTTGTCAGTCGACTGTATAGAGAAGAGGAGAAAGGATTCTTCACATTGGAAGCGAATCAGTGGCACTCCCATAACAATACTACAACTCCGGCTAAGACCCAACGACAACTAACCACCTTGCTTGCCTGGATAAAACACTTCCTCCTCAGCTTTCCGACAACTGAACTACGACCACAAGATGTTTATCCATTGCCAGCCTCTGATCTTTGGGTACGGTGGCTCTGGACGAGCTTCAACGTCGTAGAAGAGCGGCTTCAATGGAACCTCCTTTGGACTCTTGATCTTGGTCTTCCAGAAGATCTTGGCAAAGATGTACAAGCAGATACTCAACGGGATGATAAAGTACGCACTGAAGAAAGTGGAGAACTGCCAGTATCCATGGATGAATGTCGTGAACCCCCCAGTTAACAAGAAGATGACGGCGAAGAACAACGAGTACCACGCAGCAAACTCACCAAACTTGAACTTGTAAGGCAATTGATCACGCGAGTACCCCTGGGCACGCATGGCACGTGACATGGCAATGTGATTGACTGAGATGATTATCCAGTTGAACAAGATGTTTGACGAGGTGATGTTCTGGAACCAGCTAAAGACGGTGGATGCTCCCAGGCTACTCAGCATATATGCCAAGGGCAAGAAACAACAACTGAAGGCGACGGCAACGTAGGGCAAGCCGTGTCGGTTGACCTTGAGGAAGAATTTCGGGAGCTGGTGTCTGCTGGCGAGGGCAAAGATGGTTCTGCTCGATTTGACAATCTGGAGGTTGGCTGCTGATAATGCTGAGGTGAGCACGACGGCATTGACAATGTGGGGCAATACCTTGATACCGGCTCTCTCGATGGCAATGACGAAAGGTGAGCCACGAGCAGTTCCGTCCGACCCTTCGGCAATGGCTGGGTCGTTGTACGGTACGATCATGGAAAGGATGAAGATCATGATAAAGTAGAGCACAAAGACACGGTAGAACACACGCTTTGCTGCGCGGTAGATGGCTCTTCTTGGATACTCCGACTCGCCTGCAAGCAAACTAATAGCCTGAAGCCCACCAAAGGAGTACACAGCCGAGTTGATACTTTTCCACACACCGAGAAACTTGCCCAAAGACCCCGTGGCATAGTGTACAGCGAAGGGACCAGGGTTGATCCAGTACTTGAAACCAAGACGGTCGTGGTTGGGGGCGCCGCCCAAGTCAATCACCAATCCAACAATGACCATGCCAAGCACCAAGAGAATTTTCAAGATACCGAAAGAGAACTCAATCTCACCGTACCATTTGACGTTATAGGCGTTCACGGCGACCACCACAACTCCAAAGACAGTGATGAACACAGCAGGGTTCAAATCGCTCCAATATTGCATGACGACAGCCACTGCAGACAACTCATTGGGGATGATGCTCAGGTAGATGTCACAGATGCCCATAGCAAACCCAAGAGCAGGATCGATGAAGTGACTCGCTTGGGTCACGTACCCAGAAGTTGTTGGGCATAAAACGCTAGCCTCGCAAACAGCCATCTGGTTAGCACCAATGACGGTACCTACAAATGCGTAGGCAATAATGATTCCCACTGGTCCTGCAGTGGCTAAACTCCCGCCTGAACTGTACGGAGGTTAGTGTTTGGTTGGGAGGGAACACATAAGGGCGCACAAGACTGCGAAGAATGAAACACACATACGAAAGAAACAAACCGGTTCCGATGACACCCACTAAGGATATCATGGAGATCGAACGGGCGTTCAAAGACAGTGACAAGGTCTTGTCATCATGGAAGATTTCCTCAGCCTGGATTTGGACGTCGCTCTTGTCGCTGTAGTTCAAGGACTCCAAATCGGCGCCGGTTGCAACGACACTGACCTGTCCCTGCTCTTTTTTGGTATCGTCTGGCATGTTAGGTAGTAGTTGGTGAAATGTCTGATGGGGGAGCCTACAATTTTGTTTTTTGCAGGATTTTAGAAGGTTCTTATTTATAAACTGGCCCTCCACTTGGTTATATCGTGTGGCACCGGCTTACAAATTAGAGATAAGAGGCGTCCTGAATAGCAACATGGGGTGGAATTTGTCACTCACCAGTTTTGGATGAGCGGGATCACGAGCTATCTTGCATCAGCAGGTTTTAGGATTAAAGTTTGCATAATTTCTGTTATCATTGGGTCTTCCATTAATTGCCAATATCTTAAGCGCCGTTGGACAAAGGAGAAAGAAGAGACATTAGAGCATTGTGGGAACACGAAGCCAAGACTTGGCAGTGTCGGTGCCATTCAGTTACGAGAGGAGCAAATAGATCTCCTTTGCGCAATCGTAAAGTCTGTCAGCCAATCGTCGATACTCTGGTTGAGACTGGTGAACGGTCTGGGTGCAGGGACGACTGTGTTTAGAGTGTTGGGGGGACTCACTCGTTGTATTTGTTAGAGGGAGAGGGGGACATATCTTATCTTGAAAATACACCACACTTCAGATCCCCTACATTAGATTTTTGAGTTTCGGAATATTTGTCCATAATTTGCATCATGATGCCTTATCTCTAATTTCGTCAAACCTCTTTACCGCCATACGCTTAGTCTTCCACTTTTTTTTTTATTTTCCACCAAGCCTTGATGTAATCTTCTGGTGCTGAGAGGTTGAGCATCGTGAGGTTATCTTCCACCACAGCTGAATGCCGTTAGGATTGTTGCGATTGTGGATACACCAACAGCACACTGAACTCAGAGGTCTTGAGAGAGCCGGGGGGTGAATGATAAGCGAGCGGTGAAGTCGTGTCAAAGTCGGGGCGAGAGTCGTGCCGTCTTGGCGCCACAAAACCGCAGTATCAGCTGCACCCCTCGACACGATTAGCCCAGTGATCACAATAAAGTACAAAGCTTGTTCGAAATTTGTCCATCCAAAGATAACCTATGCATTACACAGCGGTATATTCTCAAATAACACACTCTAGGAGAACCCATCCACAGCTCATCAATGTACGCTGCTTGTTGGTAATTTAGCATGGAGGTCGATCGTGACCCGTGCACACGCCATATAGCGGGGATTCCTCCCCGTTTATGAATCTACTCTTCGACAACTCCTCTTGGGCTGTTAACCGATCGTTGAGGTGCCTTGTGGTCGATGAGACTGTGTGCTCAGAGATTTCTGGTGTTGGATTGCCCGGTGCCACACTCGAAAAATTTCTGCTCACGAAGAATGGCAACCAACATCCAACCAGAGGCTTATCCACCAACCAAGAGACACCACACATTACAATGACAAAAGCTGTTATAAATTTTAAACTCTAATAATAATAATTAAAATAAAAATGGAAGAAAAATACCAGCAAAGTGATTTGACAAGAACAAGCAAATAGACAACAACCCAGACCCAATCTCACGCCCCCCAATACAAGCCACGAACACCAACTCACCCGCAACCCACACCGTCTCCTTATGAATTATCTCCACTTGTTGATAAACTCGAACACAATAGGATCAAACGTGGACAATGGGTCTTCCGTGTCAGCCTTGTTGGTCTCCTTCTTGTTCCCAACGTGGGAGTCCCTATAATGACGAAGGTAATGTCCCAACACTGAGCTTCTGGAAGTGCAGTTGACTTCAAGAATCTGCCAACAGTTTGTGCACAAGACGCCCTCTCTTTCCAAGATGTGTGCATTGGTCTTGCGCTTCTTCTTCTCCGGCTCGTCGTACTCGCCCTTCTTGAACTTGTATCGGCCATAGAATTTTGGATCCGGCACAGAGTTCCCGTTGGTCAAGATCCCATGCTTGTACGCCAAGTGGTTGCCATAGGACGAGTTTTTCAAGCCAAAGAATTCAATCTTTTCACAGTATGGACACAATCCTGCACGCGTGGTATTGTCTGGTTTACCTGACTTGTCCAACTTGGTGAGAATGTACTGGGCCTCGTACGACGTTTTCTTGAAGTTTGGGTTGGCTGAGATTTCGTACTCGCCTTGGAAATGCTTCTTGGTCAACTCGTCCAAGTTGTCCCTGACATACAAGGTTCTCTGCACACGACAAGTCATGGGGCAGTTGATTGGCGAGATCAACTTCTCGTTCAACACAATACATTGGTAAGCGTTGGGGATCTTGGTGGACTGGTTGGACAACAGGGCCGAGTACTGGTAGTCTGGTCGGGAGACAATGTCCAATGCGGAAAAGTTCAATCGGGAGTTTTTATAGAAGGTTCTGTTGTCCAACTTTCTTTTGCGAGGAGATTTACTACCGTCACTTGGAGAGTTTGAGTTTGAGTTTGGGTTCGAGTTGGAATTAGACATGGTATGGATAGGCAAGTTCAATGACAATTGCAGGTGGGTGTCAGACTTGTTGGAATCGGCAGAGGCAGATCTTCTGTTGATCAAGAAGGGGATTTGCGTTTTGGCGGGTGGGAAATATGGGTCAAGACTTTGCAGTTGCGGAATGATTGGGAGGTCGGATGAGCCAATATTGGGTGGAATCTGGACAGGCAACTCGGCTTGCATCTGAGGTTGTTGCGTTCCACCTGCAACGGGCTGGGATGGCACCCGCATTTCGTCCGTCAAGGACTTCCAGCCGTCAATTTCCTTGCATGTTGCTTCAAAAATTTCAAGCACTTCTTCATGGGTGAGTTCCTTGTCGTTATAGTTGCTGGTACCCTCGATTGGCTCCAACATGGCGTTTGCGGAGTCCATGACAAACTTTATATACCCATTCATGTACGACTTTGGGGACACAGTTTCACTATCCAAATGCACTTGACAAGCATCGGTGTCACCTTCGCCGACAAAGTTTGGTGCCGAACCAACATTATTGTCCGAGTACTCATGCAAGAGATGCAATATTTCGTCCTGAAGGGCTTGCGAGTCAATTGGTATATTGTTGGACACTTCCTGGTCGCTTGGTCTTCTAAGCTCGTGCTCGACCAAGTCATAAGGGACGTCCAACAAGGACCGACCAAAGTTGATCTGCGGGAACAATTCCTCAGGGAACGGGATGTCCAATAAGTTGTCTATTGGGAATGACATGATTGATTGCTGAGGGACCATTTTATTCCTCCTGGCGTGAAGCTTTTGTTTGAGTTCTTCCAAAGAAAGACAAAGAATTTTCCTTTCTGCCCAAAGAAAACCAGTATCACAACAAGATGTTAGATGGACCAAGACTGATGGGAAATTGTTCTTTTGGGGGGTTGAAGATGTAGATTTTAGAACCCTCAAAGCAGTAAGGTGGTGCTTAAGGAAACTTTTGCAACAAGATGGTGGTTAGAAGAAAACTTTTGATGGTGGGTTTTTATGGATGTTTTTGTTTTTATTCTATTTGTAATTATCCTGGTGATTATTTTGCATTGACAGGTAATTTTTTTTTGCAGCATAACAAGAAAGCCGTGGTGGTGTCGGTGTTGGTGGTGTTGTTGTTCTTTGTTGGGATCTTTCTGACACAAACGCAATGGCCATTTTGACAGGTCATTTGTTACGCCGGAAGAGAGCCGTGGATTCTTGTTATGTAGAGGAGAGGCTGTGACAGAGGAGGAAGAGAGTAGCCACATGGTGTTCATATGTTGACCACATGTTAAGTTCTGGCGTATGACGCGAGTAAATAATAATTGCAACCACAAATAGCCCAGGTTGTGTTTCTTTTTGTGCATGAAAGACTCTTGGTAGTTTTTTTTTTTCGCAATCAAAAATTTACGGATAAAAAAAGAAAGCTGTGTATTATGTAATAATTAATGGATGGCGGGGGTGGCGGAAAAAAAACAACGAAAGTAAACAACGGATTAAATAACGGAATTACATACATATGCGCAGGAGCAACCTTTTACGGACGCCCTGTAACAAACCATCACCGGTAAAGCAGAATAAGACGAAAGAAAACCAAAACAACGGGAATAGATCAAAATCAACAAAAATCAACAAACAAGTAAACAACGACAATGTTCTCACAGACCAGTTTAAGCGTCCTCTGGCTTAGCTCTTTTGACTCTAAAGAATCTAAACTTTGAAGTATCCGACACTGGCTCCCCATCAGGGTGAGGCGAGTACGTGCCTCTCTGGAAACTGCTATTCTCGTTCGCATCCTTAGGGTAGTAAGCAGCAGGGCCTGCGGCAGCACCGCCAGGACCCTTGGAGCGTCTTATTGAGATTATGAGGGAGACCAAGGAGACAGCCAAAGTGAACACACTGGTCCACAAGATGGCGAACGCGGCTGCGCCCAACGCGGTGGGGAAACCGGCCCTGTTCCAATGCTGTCTGCCCTTGACGTGCGCAGCCGTGATCAAACTAGCGGCGGTGATGTCGAATATGAGCGCAATGACCGTGGCTACGATGGCCACGATGCCGCCAAAGCGGAAGCAGAAGTTCAACGGGGTGAAGACGGTGGCCACGACGGTGAAAAATAACGCAATGAGGCTGAACGCCCACCCGATTCTCGACGAGTAGTAGTAGGTGTCTCTGTGGTCGATGAACTCCTGTGGGATGCCGCTGTCCTCGCCGAAATTGTCTAATGGACTGTAGGGGAAGGCCGCTTGGGATTTCTCGCAATTGGCGTTACGGTTGTTGACATTCTCACAGATCCTGTAGAAGGTCCATCTGGTGCTCGAGAATGGGACGCCTGTCAAGCCGGAAGTGTCGGTCTGGGACCACCAGAAGCGGCCGAGGATGTTGGAGGTGCCTGAGCCATTGATGACGGTGAGAATCAACAACAAAGACGAGCCCAAAAGGAAAAAAATAGGTACAATGGTAAACGCTCTCATAGGGGACACAACTGTTGTAAGGGGGTGGCACAGGGGGTATCAATTACGGGGGGTTATGCCTAGGGAGAAAGAGAAAAGGTGGACAGTGTGTGTGTGGAATGGGATGAAGTGACTTGGAGGGATAGAGAAAAAGAGAAAGAAGAAAAGTTGTACAAATGGGCGAAACATTCAACTACAGAGCAAGAAAAAGGAGAACTGCATATACTATGCCTAGCAATGAGCGTGTGGAACTCGAGAGCCATTGTTTGCTGGCGTGACAATGTAGCTTAACTTTTGGTTTATTATTAAAAGAGCAAATGGTCAGTATATGCTGACAGATGTGACCAGGGGATGCCTCTGGAGTGTATGCCTTGGGGTTACCCAAGATTGGTATCTGCTCATCCTCTGTTTGTTGTGAGTTTGGTGCTAGACTGGCGTAGAATTGGTGGTTCTACACGACTTGGCAGGGCACCTATTTAAGTGAGTCAAATCGCTGCATAATACTTTTAAGAGCAATAGAGGAACAGCTTGTTAGAGGTTCAATCAATTGCTCCGTTATGGTCAGTTACTGCTCATCAAGTGTCGTAGCACACACTTCGTGGCAGTTGGCTTTCTTTCTTTTGCTTCTGTTACTCGCCCGAGGCTGTAACATCTCAAGCAACAAGAAAACAAGCTTTCTCAACCCCCTACACAGAATGGCCATCCCTTGTCATGGCCATAGTGCAATTGCATGTCATTCTACGTACTGTGTGCTTGGAGATAGACACCAGTCCATGTGTGTAGCAGTGTGGATGTGTGTGTGCAACAACCATTGTTGCTTGTTCTATTTTTGTTTATTGTTTTTTTCTTTTGGGCGGGACGACTGCCTAAAAAAGAAGCATCACACTTTCTTTGGGTTGCTCTTCTCTTGTCCCAGCCCTTTGCTCTCTTTCTCTCTCCCAGCTCTTCCGTATCTTCGAGGACATTCTTCAAAACCATACCTAGTTGTCCGATACCCTCGTTAATACTTGCCGTTTGGCTACCTCCTTCAGCCCTACATCCTATTGTTGGGCGGTGTCCTCGTGTCTTACACCCTGGAATGCCCGCATACTTCGTAGACTTCCGTTTTAGGAAACAACCAACACTTGCTCATTCCCATAACCAGACCCTCGCTCGTTTTTTTTTATGCCCTTCGCTATGCATGCACCAATACACAACAAAGGAGCTTTAGCAGCATCAGCAGAATCGTAGCCTTACAAGAGACAATACCCACCAAACCAACAACAGGCCATTTGTTTTTCTCAACCTGTATCAATGCTTATAACCTACGCATCACGCACCTGTGTTGGTGACTCCGCATGATCATGCTATTCCCCACCTTATCGTTGCTTGTTCTGAAACCACTTCTAATCTGAAATTGCATGGTACCGTTAATTAATTAGAGACTCGCAAAAACGTTGATGATTAATAAATGAATAATCGTAGCGAGCTATCGAACGACCATGCCAACGACCATGCCTTCCTCGTCCTCCTACACCCCCAGAGAAAAAAAAAACTTGCTTACTTCGCTACAAATCTTGACTCCAGCCAATTTTTTTTGTTTTCCTTTTTTTTTGTTCTCTTTCACACCTAAAACCTAAATTATTAATCCCTCTTTCCCCCCACTCCCGCTAGTCTAACCACCATCATCGAAACAAAGACGTCCATGACATTCAGGTAGTAACGACCTCGACAAAAAAACAAAGCGAACCAAACAATATTAGACATCACAATAGACAACACCCCCACGTTTCAATCCACGCAAAACGGCTACGGCTACGGTTACGACAAGCAGAGCATTCAGATCTTACTAAACTATGTTCAAGTCATTCACATCAAAGACATCCAAGTGTTTAAGCAACTCCAACGAGTCCCAGACTCAACCCCAGCCGCAACCTCCACCGCAGCAGAACAACTCCAGTGCTAAACCACGGGTCCCACCATCACCAGTGTACCATGCATTTACATTCAATGAGACGGCAGATGATGTGTTGCCGGTGATTGGCGTCCAATACTCCAAGACCTCCTCCAAGCCGATCTATGAAGGGGCGAACGGAATCATCTTCAAAGGAACCGACGCATCGCACTCGAAAGCATTGGTTTTGAAGCGCGTCAAGCAAAAGAAAGATCAGCTACTCCCAGAATACAAAAGGGAGGTGTTGCGTGAGTACAACAACATGAAGATGTGCAACCATAAAAACGTTATCCCGGTGATCGATCTCAGCGCCGTTCCCGACACTAGCGACTTGGCATTGATCCTCCCATACTACGCGAAGGGCGACTTGTTGGACTACCTATCCAAGCTAAGAAGATTCAAGATCGAGCTCTCGGCGAGTTTGAAAGACGCCATATTCAAACAGATCCTCAAAGGTATAAGCTATCTTCACCGCAAGGGCATAGTGCATCGAGATTTGAAGCCGGAAAACTTTATGATTGACTCCGACGGGGTGTTGAAGATCTCCGATTTCGGGTACAGTTTAAACATTGGCTCCGATTCGTACCAGGACTGCTTCAAGAACAACCCGCACGAGCTATACTGTGGAACCAATAGCTTCAAAGCACCGGAATTGTTCCACATCGAGCACCAGATCAAGGAGGGCAAATTCAACTATGACGAGTACTTCCAGCAGTCCCCGGACAAGTTCAAGTACCTAGATTATTGGGCATTGGGCATCATCTATTTCACCATTTTCCTCATGAAGTGCCCCTGGAACACGGCCAACTACTTGGACACGATGAACATTCCATTTGTCAATTACAAGAAGAACTTCCCAAACACATCGTCCAAAATGAGCCAGGTGCTAGCGGACTTGAACAACAAGAACTCCTCATTCAAATCGAACCCAGCCTTGTCGCTATTCAAAAGCTTGCATTACGACTCCCGCGAGTCCATTCTCGGGTTGCTAAATCCCCAGCCAGACAAGAGGCTGAGCCCGGACGACTTGCTAAAAACCAATTGGCTCTCGCAAGTGTATGCCGACCCCAAGGACTTGGTAAAGCTATTGAAGTGAGTTAACAACCCCACGCAAGTACTCAAGGTCGGCGTCGTAGTTGGTTTTAGCAACAGCTTCAATGTCGACGGTGTCTCTGAATGCCACAGCGTCCACATAGCGCAAGCCAACCCCTAGTATGCCTGAGAATGTGGTCTGGGTACCGACAGATTTGTATTTCTTTGTCTTCTTGTTGCCAGAAGTGTTGCCAGTAGTTGCGGAGTTGGATTTCTGGTAGGCGTTCTTGGGATGGCTTGTTTGTTTGCGAGGAGTCTCATTTGAATAAGACGACGACGATGGATAGACACTAGCATAGCTGTTTGTCTTTCTTTTGGTCATTTTCACCACGGGGCTGATAACAGTTGGAAAGAAATGAAGCTGTCAAGAGACTGGTCGTCAAAAAAAGGTAAACAGGAGTCGATTATTGTTCTCTTTTTTTTTCCATTTTACAACCAATTTGTAAGAGGGAAAGAAAATTTCTTATTGATAATACAACATATATAAGTAGAATGATAATAATATAAAGTAATACAAACAAAAATAAAAAGGGGAAAGGAAATTAACAAAATTAAGTAGTATTGGTAGCTAATGGGTTTGTAGAAGTTCGTCTGGCATTTCCTGGTCCTCTAACACCCAATGGGTTCTTGGAGAACGACAATCTGATGCCTCCCTTGCCATTACCGCCATTGGGTCTAGGCAACGCCCTTCCATACAACTCTGCCAACGCCCTTGTTGCATGTGCAACATCTTCAAATTCAACAAAGCACATTGGTCCATGGCTGTGGCTGGTAGATCCCGATCCGTTTGTAGACGATTGGTTCTTTGTTCTAAACGAAAGTCTTCTGAACCCCTTCTGTGGAGCAAACAACGTGCGAAGCTCAGCTTCGGTTGCGTCTGGAGGCAAGTTACCAACATACAAGGTGTTACATGGAGGGTTCTGGTCGGCCGGGTTCGCAGGCGGCGGCACTCTTGCTAGCAACGACAAATCAGGTATGTCTTTGGCTGTGGAGGAGTTACGATGCGTTGGTGGACTGGTAGCAGCCTGTTGAGATGGCGTGGTTGCTGACTTGGCTCCCGGTGGAACTGTAGATGATGATGGTGGCGACACCTGGTATGCAGATTGACTAGATGGATTATGCTGGAGTGGTGGTTGCTGTTGCACAGGAGGCTGCGCTTGCTGGTACTGTTGCTGTGGTGGATGCTGTTGTTGATGCTGTTGTGGTGGGGGTTGTTGCTGTTGCTGTTGAGACTGCCCATCTGGTTGTTGCAAAGCCGCTCTTAAGCCCGCTGCGGTTGGACCCTGTTGTGAGAGCTGAGGATTGGCTTGATCAGATGTCATGGTGTGCAATGCAGGTGCGGTGTTGAAAAATGCCGATGACGTTCTACGGCGATCGGTACCTTGACTAGATCCATTCATGCCACTAGCTTGATTGTTCCAGTCAACGTTGGAATTGACACCGGGGGTTTGAGGGTTGGATGATAACAAGGGTACGCCAGTGTTGGTGTGAGTTGGACCCCACGAGTCTCGCACGAGATTCTCGTACTCCCTAGCATCATTCTGTGACTCCATCAACAAAATCGACTTGCCACTCAACTCAGACAAATCGATGGCGGTTGGTCCAGTGGATGGCGGACCCGAGCCCACGGGTGGGGGTACCATTGGAGGTTGTGAATGCAGATGAGGTATGGACTGTTGTTGCTGAGGTACCTGCTGTTGATGCTGTGGATGCTGTTGATGCTGTGGTTGGCCCTGTGATTGTTGTTGTTGCTGTTGCTGTGGTCCCTGTTGTTGTTGTTGTTGTTGCTGTTGCTGCTGTTGGTCCTGTGAGAAGGGATCACTGAAGACAAATCTCGAGCGTTGGTTACCAATAGACTGTCGCTTGGGGAGCATTTCAAATGATCCACCAGGGTTGGAGGATGCATTCCCATTGCCAAGAGAGCTGTTTGAGTTTTGCTGATGCAATTGCTGATGAGTAATATTTGGTGGGGAAATATTAGATGCAGATGAAGTAGATAACCTTAGTGAATTAAATGCAGTTTGTGTGGTGGAAATGTTGGTCGGAGAACCTATTAGAGTGTTATTCTCGTATTCAACTTTTATGGGAGGGTATTCGTTGCCAAAGATATATTTTCCATCGAGTAGTTTTCCGGTGGTGATACAGGTGTTGATGTTCTTGAACACGGCGTAAACCTGGTAGTCCTTAATTTCGATGCTCAACATCTCATCAATGACCAATGAAAAGATCAATGCAGCTTCTCTTCTAGTCAAGTCTGATGGCAAGTTGCTGACCTTCAATAATCCCGCAGAGGTTGCAGAATTCACTTGTTGCTGGTTACCATTGAATGCATTGTTCAAGACGTGCTGAGGAGGGGCGGGGGGAGGTCCCTGGATGTGAGGAGGTGGAGGCCCATTTGACTGGGGCATATTGTGATACTGTGACATGCTTTGGAGGTGTATGTATGACTGGGGGTAATAATGCTTTCTAGGGTTGATTGTATGGTGTAAGAATGATCACGAAAAAAAAAAATAATGTTAGACACACGTTCCTCTGGATGAAGGAACTCTCTGGTGAGTTTTGGGTGTGGGTTGTTGTTGTGGGATGGTTGATTGTGGTGTAGTTTAAAAATACAGTGGTATAGTGTGATGAACAGGGGGTGGTGGTGGGATAATCCTTGTTGTTGTGTACGAGGGGGGGGGGTATATAAACCAGTGTAAACTAATTGATATTCTTTTCCGTGGTGTATTTGTTTTTCTTTTTTGATAGTTGGAGAAGGTGTCTGAGAGAACAAAAAAAAAGTTGGGAAAAAAAAGGAAAGGGGAAAAACAAAAAAAAAAAATCTTTCACTCTGAGAGGTGTAAGTGTGTTAGTGTGAGTGAGTGTGAGAGGACGGAAGTTGAGTTTGGTGTCGCAGTGGCAGTAGTTCGGAAGGAAGAAAAAAGTGTGTGTGAGTTTGCGTGTGTTTGTGTGACTGGGTCTGCGAACGGAGTAAACTGTGTGACTCTCTTCTGTGTGTCCGGTGTGGGCTTTTTTTTGCTGTGCTTGGTGGTTTGAGTTGTGTGTGTGTGTGTGTGTGTGTGTGTGTGTGTGTGGTGGTAGTGTGGTGGTAGTGTGTGCGTGCGACAGAGTGGAAGAGAGAGAAAGACAACTTTAAAACAACAAAAAAAAAAACTAAAAAAGAAATCCAAGCAAATTTATAATTAATTTATAGTGGCCAGAACAGAAAATAAAATGCTTAAAAATGTTATTACAAAAAAAGTTGAAGAAAAAGGAGCCTCTTGGGGGGGCCAACACGAGAAGGAAGTAGCTTTCCAGAGGGTAAATACTGGGAAGCCTGCCTGTCTTTTGTGTCCCCAAATAAACATAAAGAAAAAACCAAAAAAAAGAATCTGGCAAAAGGTAGTGCTCGACCGACAACCGATAGTGTGCGACAAGCGCAGTGGCTGCGGGTATAGGGTGTGGGAGTCTAAAAAGCTAAAAAGAGAAATAGAGCCTAATCTGAATAACTAAATAAAGACACATACTGCTTTGTCTTGCCCTTCACATAGGGTTAGACTTGCAAAGGTTTGACATCTGTATTTTCTCTGGTTGTTTTTTTCTGTAATGCCGATTAACCATTAACTACTTGTTTTTTTTCTTGTTATGGGCGTCCGCCATGGGCTCCGTCCCTCGGGACTAGGATTTTCCTATTTTTCCACGTAACACAATGACCCACCGTCTATGGCACTGGCAAAGCTTAACCAACCTACAATCCAACATCTTCCTCTACCACCGTGTGGGCTTCTGTTGAAGAAAAGAAAAGAAAAAAAAAGAACTAGTCATTCATCGATTAAACTTTGTTATTTTTATTTTTCACCATCGTCTTTGTATGCTGGCTTTGTTTAGTCCTTCTAACCATGCATGTTGCGAGCGCTACATGTCACAGCGAGGTAGCTCACCCCAACACCAATAACCAACGCCATGAGACAATCAAAACTCTATTTTTTAGAAACATTTTTTAACAAGCTTTCCACCACCAACACGGACTAAAAAAAATACTACTGTGAAAATAGGCGGAAACTGTGTTTGACTTTCTCTTTCTCACACAAATTGGACACATACACGACACTACTTAGTCTTTTTGTTAGTAGTGCAGTGTGCCCAAATTACACAAACCTGGAGATTCCTGTTTGTGACACATGTGATTCCTTTCTTTTTTTTTTTTTTCTTGTCCACTTGAGCACGACGTGGGAACATTTGCTAAGTGGTTAGAAAGAGACGTGATTGTCCTTCTTGTTGCCTCCCCGTTGTTGATGGTGCTGCTAATTACACGTTGAAGGTGGCAAAAGTTTAGATAACCTTATTGTGCACAACCAATTGTCGCGGACCGGGAGAAGGCGGTGCAGGAGTTCATCAGTATCAGGTAAGCTGTCTTGTGTGGGGGGGGGGGGGACAGGACCGGCAGAACCCTGTGGTTGGCTTGTGGGAGTCAAAGTTTCCACCAAGTTGGAGATCTTCCCTCGAACAAGACGCGTCATTTGAGGCGGTAGAAGTGTAGAGCATTGGCTGGGGGTTCTTCAATTTAGAAGCTGTTGCCATAATCTTGCAACACCCCTGTGGGACACCTCTGGCAACACGCGGTTGCGGTGTGTTGGGGGCGCGGGGGCGTGGAAAACAACTCGAAAGAAAAAAAAATCTAGAAACGCACGGACTGACGACCAAGACAACGGCAACCACCATGTCTGAAGATACATTGGACAAACAAACATATGTCAACAGTTCCAGCTTGCAATACTTACTACAAGAGCTTGTTCCCACGTCGATACGCATTTCGCATAAACTCCTAGACCCCACGGTGTCCACATTCGATGAGGAGTCGGAACAGACCAGAATAGATCAACAGCTTTCCGCCATCAAAGAAGACCTTCCAGGAACCGTCAATGTTCTAGATTCGGACTTGGTGGACAGTGACGAGGTGTCCATTAGAGTGGAGACGTACGGGTACAACTTGGGGTTGAAGATCGCCGAGGTATTGTTGTACAAGAGTTCCGGCAGCAAAGTGGTTGACATCTTGGATATAATGAAGTTTGTGTGCCGAGACGTGTGGAGGTGCTTGTATAACAAACAAATGGACAACTTGAGGACTAACCACAGAGGCACGTTCGTGTTGGTGGACAACAGCTACAAGTTGATTGCTCAATTGAACAGCTCCAAGGGCATGCAGGACACATTGGCCAAGGCTAAAGTGTATTTGTGGTTTCCTTGCGGCGTGATACGAGGCATCTTGATGAGCTTTGGCATCGAGGCCAACGTCACCGCAGAGATTACCCAGTTCCCTGCCGTTGTGTTTAACATCCATACTAGCATTAATAATTAGAGTCATTTATTTTCGTGTGTCTCCTGTTTTTCTGTTCGTTCGCCCGCTGGCCCAACAGCAACAACAAACACACCCAACGCAACTCTTCCCTCTTCTTATCGCCAACTTTACAACCACCGCAAACCATGTCCAACCAACCGCCTAAAATCTTAAGAATCAAAAGAAAAAGACACCAGGACCCCTTGCAAGCTCTAATTCTTGAAGACAGACGGAGCGTCAAACGTTCCAAGCCCTCGTCTCCAACGTCATCCCCGAAACTTACCCCAGTCGCAACCCCAAGGCGAGTCATCTCCGCAGAGAACCTCAATTACATCTTCAAACTTGCACGCACAGACGAGTCCAACAAGGTCAATGCCAACGACGAGGCCATCATCAAGACCATCTTAGCCGAATCGCAGCGCGGGTCCGTCGACGAGAGCCCATTTCCTGAAAGCAGCAACCACCACCACCACCAGAATCGAAATTTCGTCATCCCTAAACACCAAACGGAAGAAGACGTGCAGATCCCACATGAGTTGTCCGATATGATTGACAACTTTCTCACGTTGGAGCACGACGACGGCCGAAAGAAACGCAAGTTGAGGGGCGGGAAGAACAGGCGCGCAAGCAATGACTCGTCGTCATCGGGCGCTACCCCCGTGGGGAGAGCGGCTTTGATCAATAGCGAGGAGGTCGAGGAGTCCCAGTACGTGTATGACGTGTATCAATTGATTGACAGCGAGCCCATGACTACGGCAAACCACCCACAGACGCAGATTGGATACATTCGGTTTTTCGATGATGAGAATGACCAGAGTCTATTGATGAATGACGAGGAGGACGAGAACCGGCCAAGCGCGTTGACCGATGACGAGGACTCCAATGCGGAGTCGTTCTACCAGAACGACTATCCAAGTGATGAAGACAACGGTGGGTTGATTGCGCAGAATGATGAGTTTGAAGGCGATCATGACTTCGCGAATGGAGGAGGTGCGGACGACGACGACGACGACGAAGGATACGTGCCTCACGATGGAGTGGGGTTCACTGGAGACGACGAGTATTATGATTATGACGAGCTAGAAAACATAGACAACGAGGACTATTACTATGAAGGAGACGGAGACGACGATGAGTTTAAAAGAAACAAGTTCTTTGAATCCGACGCCAACGACCCCCTGGCAATTCACAGAGATAAGATATTTGGTAAACTAGAGAAAATGATAAACGAATCTAAATAAAACTTGTATAATATCTATGAGAAGAAATATTTACTGTCTAGTACTTTTGTAATGTCTAGTTGGCCCCTAGCCGGCACGTCTAGGATCTCGACCGGCACAAACATAGCCACCTTGCGTCCTTCGAGTTTGGGGATAACTGGGGATAACATTGTCAGGTACTCGTATCTTTTGTTGGAAACCTTTTGGTACACCTTGGGTTTATACTCATGGTACAACTTCCTCATTATATGCTCCTCTCCTTGTTCCGCCATCTGCCTCAACTCATGCGACAATACATGCACCTTGCGTGTCTCAGTGTACCCGGCACGCACTTCCTTGATCTTTCTCGCCAACTCCGGGTACGCCTTCAGTTCAAACTCCACCAACTGGTAACTTCTTTTCGTCTGCGCCACGAAGTCCTCCTTCACGCGCTCCAAGTAGTCACTGGAATGCATATCGACAAAGGTCCTCCGTAGAGTGCTTGCGAGCGTGGGCACGTCATTGGGATGGGTCCAGAATGAATCATGCACGGAACAGAACGTGATGCCCTGTTTGCGTGCCGCCGCGCACGTAATGAACATGTGTGAGGCGTCCAAGGAATGGATAAAGTTGGGAGCTATGGCAAACGCATGCTTGGCTCGGTTCATGGGCGTGATCTTGGTCCAGTCGACGCTCTTGATCGTGCCTATCCCAACAGATAGTGCCTTGGTGGGGTAGTCGCGGTAGACTTGGATCACGGGGAACCCGCTTGGTGCGAGCCAACTTATGGGCGAAAAGCTGACGGGTCTCGTGTATATCGTCTCGTATAACTTCGGGTTGTTTGCTTCGAGGTAGTCAAGAAGATGCACGCTGTAGGACGTTAGCATTCTTCGTGTGCTCTGAAGCAACCACTCTTCAATCTGCTTCGCGTGAGCGAACAACTCACTGATTGAGTCAAGAACTTTCTTAGCCAAGTATGTTGTATCTGATAGTGAAAGCGCAGATAGTCTTTCTAATGTCTGCTGATCGTATACGGCTTTCTGGGGGTTGGTACGGTGGTCTTCGAGGATCTCTTTGATAGTTGATTTGATTTGTGCACTTGCCCCAGATAAAGTAACTCCATAGACAGTAGTCATGACAGGACGTTTGACTAGCTTACGGCTAAGGATCTTCAAAAAGAACTGGGCAAGGGAGTGCGCTCTCTCAGTCTGTGTAGGATCCTTAATATCCTCTTCAATCTTCAGCCTGACTTTCTCCATAACCTGGACGTAAACGTCTTGCTTGGAATCACCCACCTGGACCAAGTTGACGGCTCTACCACCGCTTTCGTCCGCGGCTAGAGCCGCATAATGCTGCAAGCCATTACACGAGCCGTCTTGGTGAATAGGAAGCCGACACAAGTAATCTTCGATCCTGTTTCCTGCAGCCTCAAAATCTAGAATGTTCTTGATCTCAAAGCAAACAGATAGGGCACCGAACGGCTTGTCTGCCTTCATCCACCACCTAGACCCACCCAAGGGGTCAGTAGCTGAATCAAGAATGCTATCTAAATTCTCGTTGTAGAACTCCTCACAATCATTACCACCAAACAACGATGCAAGCTGGTACTTGACCCAATAGAAGCCATTCGGACCCAACGGCTTGCTTTCCCAAAACAAAAACAACGATCTCGTCAAATCAGAAGCATAATGCGTCAACAGCGAGTAGGTGTACACTCTTCCTCTAAAATCAATCATGTAACAATGATACAACACGTCTCCATTTTTGCCGAAGGCATTGGCAACCATGTTGTTCATCTCAGCCGCGGAACGCAAGTCCGCCAACTCTTTCCTCTCTCTGGGACTTAGCGAAGGGTCCTGCTTCACTGCTGGGATTGACAAGAAACCTTCCGGGTACTGAATGACCTCGTTGAACACGTCCAACATCTGTGGGTTGATAGTCCATGCAGTGTTTCCAATTTCATTAAGACAATGATACGCGCTGTCTAAATGGCCCGCAACCCCGGCATTCTCAATTAGCTGTTTATGTAGAGTGTCTGTTGTGGACACAAACTCAGTTTGGTAATTCAAATACCCACCACTACTGGGGCTGGTCCATGGCTTTGGAGGATGCAACAAGGGTAGGTATTTAGGGCGAGCAGTTAGGGTTGCAGCCTCCAACTTTAAAGCTAGGTGTGGATGAAGTCGAATAACGTGCCTTAAATGGCTATTTGAAGTAGCGAGCTCTTTGCCGAAACAGAAAGCTTTGTAGGTATCGTCCGGGCCACGCGTCAAGAACTCTTCTGCGACTGACTGGTTGCGTAGTTTCAACGAACTTTGCATATCGGCAATCTCTTGCTCGGATATAGTGAGCTTGCAGGTGTCTGCTATAACCTCGATGAATCCCTCTGATAGCTTGTCATACAAATCATCTGTTATATATTTGTAGATGATTTTGCTCTTTGCAGAGGGCAAGCTTTGCTGTGACAAAAGGTTGGAATAGGAGTATCTCATTCTCAGCAACACAACCAGGACACCGTTGTACTCTGACGAACTCAACAATATTTGTATCATGTAGCTGACTATTGATTCAACAGTAACAGTTTGCAAGAATGGCCTGAAATAACGAAGAGTCTTTTCCAATTCTGATTTAGGTGCTTGTACCGTCATGGCTCTTTCCACCTCCTGGCTCACTGATTTCACCCACTGCGACAACAAGTCTTTCTCGGCATTGCCAAATCGAAGGAGGGTTTGGAACTCCTGAGATGCTCTCCGTGGTATGTACACACTATGGCTGGCATACGTCTCCACAGCTAACTCTTTGACTTTGTTGAATGCTAGGTAGTCACTCATGAACTGCAGCTTCTCCAGCTCTGGTAGCCTATCGTAAAATTGAAACATCTTGGAGTTTATTTCTTCACCCTTCCACTTAAACTTGTTATCAGATATGTACTTGCATAGTCGCTCGTATTCTATCCCCCCGTACTTATTTAGATATGGTTGGATGGGGACCTCATAACTCTCTTGGGGTTGTTGGGATACCTGAACCAAGTCCAACTTCTTGGCTTGACAAATTTCAGTCAAAGCACTTTGCAACTCTTCATCATCGAGTCGTCCCGCAAGGTTATGGAGCGATACATTCAACGAATCCAACACTCTTGTGAAGTACTCCATTATTGGGATTGCAAAAACTGAAGACGTATCAGGTCTCTTCGAAACCGCGTACAAACGTAGGATGGCTTTCAAAATATCAGTCTCGATCTCCTCCTGGTCCTGCACTTCCTCAAGCTTCTCAACCATGCTGTTATACTCCTCCACGTTCCGCCTAAGGAGATTTAGCGACTTGCTCGGGGTGGTGTTTGCGAAACTATCTAATAAGATCTTGAAACAATCAAAATAAAACTCCACGCTGGTGTTGTGGGCCCTCTCGTCGTGTGCTCGTAGCATGTCCTGCGATATTTCCGTCAATGTCTTCGAGGCTAGTTCGAGATCTTGGGTCTTGAGACCTTGGTAGAAATTCGTGACATGCTTTTGGGCTGTTCGTGTGGGTTTCGGGACCTCAGTCGCGATGTCAAAGATCGATGAAGAAAGGCCGACCGAGGAGCTGGGTAGTCGTTGTTGTACGCCCGTGGAATATGGCCTTAGTAGCGATAGGTAGTATCCTCTTAGTAGGGACGGCCTCACCATAGCAGTGCATACTGAACGGAAGAAGTTCGTTTTGGGCCGTTCCTTTTTTTCCTGCCATCTCTTCGCGCTATTGGTTCCGATATCTGGGTGGTGATTACATAATATTGGGCGGAGGCGCTCATGTGTAGAACCAAAGAAACCATGGTATGGCGATGGTTCACACAAGTGAGCTAGAGTGATGGTACTCCATGGAGCTATCCAGATGCGCTGCCACGTTGTTCGCTGAGGAGCACTACTCCGGTGTTAACTTCCATGACTAATTTAGGCAAATCGCGCTTAAATTGTTTGGCGGCGTTATCAGAATTTTTCACCTAATCAATAAACAAGCACGAAAAAATGCTCGACACTTTCTTCTTCTTCTTCTTCTCTATCAAAACCAAACTATTCAAATGAACAGCATAACCAAACACAGCATCAGATTCTTGTCTGATAAAGCTGCCAGATTTGTCCCCAAATCAGGTGTCTACCCCAAGGGATACGCAGTCGGTGGCATCCATTGCGGGGTGAAGAAGGACGGGAAAACGTTGGACTTGGCCATCTTGCAAAACACGTTCGGTAAGGAGGCTTCCACCGCTGGTGTTTTCACCAAAAACAAGTTCAAGGCTGCACCAGTGCAAGTATCCAAGAGAATTCTCAAGGAAAAGAACGGCGCAGGAATCAACTCGTTCGTTATCAACAGCGGGAATGCAAACGCTGTTACCGGTGCCCAGGGCTTGAAAGACGCCGAAGAGATGGTCATTGTCACCGATTCTGTTTTGGAAAACCCACTGGATTCAACTTTGGTTATGTCTACCGGTGTCATTGGCAACAATTTGCCTATCGATAACATATTGAGCGGGATCCCGAAGTTGTCCTTGAGCCATTTGGGAAACACCCATGAGCACTGGATTGATTGTGCTACGGCCATTTGTACCACCGACACGTTCCCGAAGTTGGTGACCAAGCAATTCAAGATTGGTGACGACACATACACGTTGGCTGGGTTGTGTAAAGGTGCCGGTATGATCTGTCCGAACATGGCCACATTGCTTGGATTTTTCGTCACTGATGCTCCTGTCTCGCCAGCTGCTTTGCAACAAATCTTGAGATACGCCGTTGATCGTTCGTTCAACAGTATCACTGTTGACGGAGACATGTCGACAAACGACACCATTGTCGCCATGGCTAACGGCGCCGCCGGTGGTGAGTTGATTGAGAATACCTCCTCCAGTGCTGAAAGGTTCGCTGCCTTGCAGACTGAAATCGTTGATTTTGCCCAACAATTGGCGCAGTTGGTGGTGAGAGACGGAGAAGGTGCCACCAAATTCATCACGCTTAAGGTCAACGACGCGTTGTCATACAAGGATGCCAAGTCTATTGCATCAAGTGTGGCCAACTCGTCTCTTTTCAAAACTGCTATGTACGGTAAGGATGCTAATTGGGGACGTATCTTGTGTGCTATCGGGTACGCCAACGTCACCACCGACCAATCTGTCATCCCTGAGAAAACCAGCGTCAAATTCGTTCCGGTCGATGGTAGCGAACACTTGCAGTTGTTGGTCAATGGCGAGCCTGAAAAAGTCGACGAGAACAGAGCTTCAGAAATCTTACAGGACGAGGATCTCGTGATTGAAATTGATTTGGGAACTGGTGGTGGTCAAAATGCCAGCTTCTGGACCTGTGACTTGTCTCATGAATACGTTACTATTAATGGTGACTATAGATCGTGAGGAAAGCGTAGAATATATAAGATGCGTGTATACGTGAATGCTAGGTGTTTGTAAGGAACTCTCTTATAATAGCGTAGACTTCTCTAACGGTAGATTCTACCTCTAGAAGCAAAGCGTGTCCAGCTTGTTCGAAAAAGACCATCTTCTTGTTATCTAGCGGTAACGCGTCAAAGAATTTCTTCAGCGACTTGGCGCTGACTATTGTGTCCCTTTCTGTTTGCAAAATAAGTAGCTTGGCCTTGCTCGAGAATGTCAGCGCTGAGTTTAGCAAACTTTGTCCCCGATTGTACATGCCAGACATTAGCCGTAGTGTCGACAGAGGCACACAGAGTTTGTCATGAAGCATCTCCTTCTGTTTCTCCACGTTTGTTGTCACCAGAGTGTAGCTGGAAATGGACTTTGTCTCACGATACTTCAAGTTTGGGAAAAGGTATGCAATGAAACTGACAAACGTTACAAGCAATGGAGAAGGGGCACTGCTCTCGTGGAGTTCAATGTACGGGCCACATGCAATCACCGACGAGATGCGGCTCCTGTACTTTCCCAGGTGAAGATACTCGAGCACCACGGCTCCTCCCATAGAATGCCCCAAAAGGTTCACTTTCCGGCGCTTATCCTGAGCGAGGTTATACTTGACCATGAAATCGAGGTCTCTCGTGAAACATGTGTTGTCTGTGTAGTTTCCTCGCGTCTTGCCGTGCTCCCTCAAATCGAATGCAAAACACGAATACCCCAAGGACGATAGCGCCTTGGCGACGTCCTTGTACATTAGTATGTGCTCAGTCCAGCCATGCACGATAATAAATAGCCCCTTGTACTCGACCTCGGGGCTAGCGGGGTATGTGAACGTGTTGAATTGACACAGATCATGTTCGAGTAGCTGCTCTTCAAACCCACCCATGGCACCTTGGGTACGAACTGTCCTTGGGAAGGAAATGAAAGGGATAGAAGAAGAACTTTCAGGTCAAGAGCAAGAGGGAGGCCGGGAAAATAGAAAACTGAGAGGAAAAGGCGTATTTATATGTATAACCAATGTTGCATTAGTAAAAAATGGGTTTATGCTACAACGAGGATACCTCGCTACGGTTGGGATTTTTTCTTTACTTTTTCTTTTTTCTTTGCTGCTTGGTGGTGTAATTGTGTCAGAGATCGGGGTAAGGTTCGCGGACGCATGCGAGACTCCCCGAATGGCGCCGAGCTACAGCTCGGCAAAATCAGTACGACATCAAACCTTATTTTGTGTCCGCGGAGGTAATTACCCATTATTGTCTGAAGCCTCTTTGTTAGCAGCACCTGTGTCTCCTTCCGACGCATCACCCCTTCCATCTAGCTCGATCGGGGCCGTCACTGCAGCAGACACGTTGTTTGACCCATTCAAGGAAAAGCTTGTGATAGACGACACGCCCGAGGCAACTTTGGTGAGCTTCGCTTTAAACTCCGTCATGCTCTGGTCAATGCCACACAACTTTCTGGTTAACGCCACTATGGGCCAGGGGAAGGCTCTGAACATCGGAATAAACTTCCCATACAAGGGTAACTTGATTTCTCCACGTCTTCCCTGCGCAATAGCATTTACCACGTAAGAAGCAACGGACTTCGGATCGAGTTCCGGGGCAAGTAGCGTCGAAGGCGTTTTGATGCTCAGAAACATTCCTGTTTTCAACTGCCCAGGACACACTAGCAATGTTTTGATGCCATGCGGAGCAAAGTATGGCGTGCCTAGCTCATACGTCAACGATTCGTGAAGAGCAATCAAGCCTGATTTGGAAGCTCCGTATGCACTCAACCGGGCGGGCGACATGTACCCCAAAACGGAAGCAATGGTAACTATGTACCCCCTGTTTTTCAAGATCATATCCGGGAGGAAAGCTTTGATCGTGTAGAAACTCGACAATAGGTTGATCTGAATGGTCTTTTCAATCTCAAGGAATGACAAGTCCAACACAGTTTTGCCCGTCGCAATGCCAGCATTGTTGATAAGCACGGTCACAACCCCCACGTCTCGGTGCACCATTCGCTGGGTTTGCAAAATCTGTTGTCTGTCGCTGACGTCACATTGGTAATACTCCACACCGGCGACCTTTTCAGCATCGGAGGGAATTCTTATATCAAACACGACAACCTTGGCTTTCTGAGACGTTAGCTGTAGAACAAGCTGTCTTCCTAAACCTGATACCCCGCCAGTAATCAAAACGATGTCAAACTTTGGTTCAAACACCGTGCCAATGATTAGATCGGACAAGTACCTGAATTGTTGATTGAGCCAGTATATGAAACTGACTAGCAAGTTGATACAAACAAACATGGATTGGAGTTTTGAGGCTGTGACGTTTTAAGAGTTAGAGATCTGAATGAAACCGGTAAAAAATTGGCAGCACGTTATAGCTTAAGAAACTGGTCGTGCGCAGACGGATTACGTCAGCACAAGGATGCTGTAACACCGCCCGGGAAGCAAAGACGGCACCGCAAGGAAACGAAATACAGCATAGAACCATTCGATAAAGAAATCTAAAAAGGATAAACCTGCGGAATAGGTTCGCTGTTTATTCTTGTACATAGGAAGGATACACCTCACGACTGTAGAAACTTCAAGAGAGCATCTTGTCCTTTAAGCTTCATCAACCGCTTGATCTTCAACAAGTCCTGGATCTCGTCATCATCGAGCGGTTCTTGCTTTGTTAACTCCGCTTCTTCGTTGTTCGCGACTTTTAGCAACGCGTCGAGATTCAACACCTTCTGTCTCTCCTTAAGTTCGTTCAAGTTCTCTACGGCATCAAACTCCTCTGGGTTCTCTTCTATACGGCTCTGCATGTCATACTCTGCGATGCTGTCGAGCACCTGAGTCTTCCTCACCTTGCCCATAAAGTCTATTAGGATCCTTTTTTCGGGGATGCGGTAGATGGTCGCTTTGTTGCCCCCGTTGGCAATCTCGACAAAGCTATTATGGAACGGCTGCTCTCCTTCGACGTATTGGAACATTTTGGGGAAATCCTTCGGTATTAGGTCGTCGATGTGATTAGGGCACCTCCATTTCTCTCCAAGTGTCTTTGGTCCAAACATAGGCGGGTTCAAGCAATCTATGTGGTACACCAACGGACAATAGTCACAGTGTATCAACGTTCTTCGATTAAGTCCGGATCCTCCGCAGCAGTGGCACAAGTATGGATCGTCATTCTCGTCGTACAATGCCTCGAGGTCCCAGTTCTTGTCTTTGATTCTTTCTTGTAGTTGGGATTCATTCTTAGGAAGCTGAAATTTAACGGGTAGTTTGAACTCCTTTGGGTTTGTCTTCTCTATCTCAAATAGTAGCTTGCCGAAAATCCCTTCCGTCATCAACGGCGGCTGGATCTTGCTAAAACACTCTCGACAGTACCATTCATCCTCGGGTGCTTCCTCTAGTGGAGGATCACAACAAGTGAAGTGGAAAGATTTCGGGCAAGATTCACAGCATATAAGAACTCCTGGCAACTCGCACGCCGAGCAAAAATCATCATTCTCTTTATTCTCTTTGTTGTCGACAACGCCCTTCTCCTTCTTAAGCGTTCCCGTGTTGTATAGTTTGTTCTTGGGTATCTTTATAGGAGATGATGTGACTTTTGCTCGTTTCAGCGACTTGGCCGACGATGACGACGACGAAGAAGAAGGTGTCGCGGAAGAACTGGCAGACCTCTTCGGCGTGCTTGGTGGTAGAAGCGGCGTGGTTCCTCTCAATCTCTTGGACCTTCGTGGCTGGTTTGGATGTCGGATATCACTTTCTTCAGTCATCTCCTGTTGTTGTAGACCGACTCTATAGCTATTTTCAATCCTCTCCATGATATCATACCCATCGTCACCGGGTGTGCCCTCTCGAGACCCGCCGTTCACATTCGCCCGTCTGTATTTCGTCGACCATAGATACTCCTTCTTCACCTTGGCGCTGGGGAGGTTAGGGAAGCCCGTGGGGCTAGGCTTGGCTAGTTCTGGTTCAATAAAGTCACTCTTCTTCGGCACCAGCTCCTTGATGTTGGGACTTGCAGACAAACTTAATTGGGCAATTCTCGACGACTTCCTGGTATTTAGCAACCTGACCACATCCTGTGATGCCCCTCTATGACCTTTGGTCTTCATGGTCATAATATGTTCGCCAGGGTATGAATGAAAAAAAAATAGATTTGAAAGGAATGCTAAAAAGAACATAAACAGAAAAACAAAAAAAAAAAATTCAGCATCAACGACCTGAGAGTTTCGGCGACGCTCGTACTGCAAGCAAATACCCATGGAAAAATTTACGGCGTGTCCTGGGCTTTGGTTGGGTGCAAACATTGTACAGGGTGGTTAGATCTATGTAGGATAAACAGTGGGGGATCATTCCGGGGTTCCAATAAGGTATTTGGTCGTGGTTTTGGTGGTTATCCCAAGGCGCAAGACGTGTTGTAGGGAAAACCAAGGGAGTTGGTGATAACGGAGAGTGACAGGATGGAGGAGAAGCGTATGGTAGATGCTAGCTACACGTTAGAAACGTGACTTTTGTAGGGACAGTGCAGGGCCAGGACAGGGACAGACTTCTTTATAATAGGGCTGTCACGAGCTGTCGGGGAGCTCCCCTAGTTCCGAAAGCTGTCATCATGACGGATTGAGGAGGCATTCAGCTTACTGGGAAGAGTGTTTTACAGATGAGAAGATGAAAGACGTAATGGCCTTTCTGTTCCTCAGGGGTTCCGTCTTCAGTAATTCAACTACACTAGCTTTTTTGATCATATTTTACAACCAAATCTGAAGGAAAATCTCTATTTCGAATGGTTCACCGAACGTGCTATTACACTGTTCTTCACCAGCTATTTACCTCTTACGACCCTGACCGTTCCTGGTTGGGGTAATTTGAATTATGCTTCTATTGATGTATACCATACTGCACGAATAACCTTGGAGGTCCACACATTACACCACCCTATGCTTACTAGGTTCATAAGGCATAAACAACGCTACAACACCAATGACACCAACGAAAGCACCACAGATCCAGATGGGAACCGATGACGACGTATCACTGAAGTGGGCAATAATAGGGACCATGGCGGCTGCCACTCTCGTAAAGAACAAGCACAAGCAATTACCCGAGGCTCTCGCGGACGACGGGAAGACCTCAGGAGAATAAGCATATATCACGGCGTAGTAGATGTAGAGGGCGCAATAGACGGCGCTTGTCAAAGCAACATTCTGTGCTCTTGTTCTGACGGCAGTGTACCCGAACAACAACGCCATGGTAGTCAAACCCCCAACGCACATGACCCCTCTGCGTCCAAGCAAGGGAACCCAGTACAACAAAAGACCAGCGATGATGGGGCCCCCAATGGAACACACGTTGGCGATGAGGTTGTCCCTGTAGACACCGTCGACTGTGTCTGCGGAGACATCGGCGCCTCTGGTGGCTAGGTAGACAGGAAGGAAGGCGGAGTAGAGCGGGTATGCTATTCCCAAGCATGTCCAGCTGAAGAAAAGCAAGGCGGTGGATCGGGTGGACGTTTTGGTAGCGAATAGCACCTTCAAGTGCTTGACAATCAACCCGGCCGTGCCTTTCAAGTTAAAGTGCTTTCTGTAGTCGTCGTTGCTTTCGATCTCACCGCAGGCTTCAAGCTTTTCCAACGTGAGGGAACACGAACGGTTGTACTTGGTTGCGATTTCCTGCAAGACTTGCACGGCTTCTGCATCACGGTTGTTGGCAACTAAGAACTTGGGCGTTTCCTTCAATCTGACGACTGTCACTCGCAAGATAGCCATCGCCAAGACGATAGACCCGTTGGTGTACCAGACGTACCTCCAGCCTCTATTGATGTGGGACGGACAGTAGTCGGCCGATTCACAGCTGTTGTTGGGCAAAAACGCATATGCTAAGGCAACGGCTATGGTTTGTCCAATACCCCAAAAGAATGCAAAGAAGGTCAACAACCACTGGTCTTTATGTGGCAAGTACTCGAGGAAGACACAGGTATCAAGAACCAAGTTACCACCAGCGGCAAAAGAACTCAACAAGACAAACAAGCAGTAAGACGCCATGTTGCCCATCATCCCTGTTAGGATGGTGAACACACCACTTAAGATCAACGACAAGTTGAACGCTAGCCTTCTTCCGACCAAGTCGGCCCCAAATCCCCAGACCAATGCACCAAGGATCATACCCCCGGCGTAGCACTCGTTGGATACGGGGAACGTGTAGCCAAACTGGTAGTTGATGAAAGTACGCACCGAGGACTCCAAGTAGATCAACATACAATCAGTACAGTATCCCATCCCGCTGAGGAAGAATAGCTTGACGTGGTAGGGAGTAAACCCAATCTCATCGATTGCGTTGTTGATAATGACCATCTTCAGATGCAAGATTGTGTCGGTGCCCTCTAGCCCCGTCATGTCGAGCTCCAGGGACGATGTTTCGTTGACCACGACGTCCTCTTCTTTCTGTGACGACTCAAAGAATCGCTTCTCGGAACTCGTCCTGTTTTCTTCAAGTAATGGCATGATGGGGGCGGTAGTTCTGAAGTCACAAGAGAAGGAAAAGGGTGATCGATAAGAAAATTTTTCCCTTTTATAGGGAGACAGTCGGTATATGTACAGCCTTGGTCCCCTAAGTGGGACACCCCCAAGGCAAAGAAAAATTTTCTAATTAAAAGCCAATAAAAAAAAAAAAAAACTGTGGACGAAGGCTCTACGTAAGACAAGAAAAAAGGCTGGATACACCAGTCTTGGTGAAACTAGAAATATTCTTGATTCCAGAGCAATGATTGATTATAATTGGCCGGTGAGGTCCCCAGGGCAAGACGCCATTCCATGCAAAGATATGTGGAGTAATGCATGAAACACCGAAGAGTGCATCCCTAACTAGGGAAAAAAGAAAAACTGCCCGTAAAATAAATACGGCTCTAGGGACCCAGTTAAAGCCCGGTTACTCTCAAACATGGCGCAAAACCTTATGTGTCTTTAGTGTGGTTTTAGTGAGGGATGAGATACCTCGTTTTCTTTTTTGCAGTCCCGTATCCGCAGCCCTAAGCACGATGTGTTAAGTTGTCCTTTTTTTGTCGCTGTGTGTGTCGTGAGTTTGGGAATTTGACACTTAAAATATGACGCTGGCTAAAACATGTCTATTCATAATGCTTATTTACGGTTACATAAAGCGAGTTCTTGCACTCGCCTAATCGAGCAATAATATCGTCATCATCCCAGCTCTTCTCCAAGTAATTGTTCACCTGTTCGTGAGTGCTAATCAACTTGTTGTACAACGGGTTGCACTGCTTGATTATTTCTGGAGTCAATTTGGGGATCTTGGAGTTTTGCGTCAAAAAGTCTCCTCCGGTATCTTCGAAAATGTTAATGATCAAGCTGACGTACTCCAACACCTTCTTAATCAACTTGCCATACTTCATGTTCAACTCAGACAAGTTGACTGGGTTCTCGCACAAGTCCTTGGTCTGGGAGCGCAAATGGTACTTGATTGGGTTTGTCTCGATGTCGTTGCACAACTCAAACAACCAGTCCAAGTCCAAGTCACACGGGATCAACCTCGAGAAGCTCCAGTCGGAAAGAATCTCCAAACTTTTCTTGACCAACGAGTACTTGGATGTTCCACTCGGATATCTGTCGTAGACATTCACTTTCAACTCCTCAATTGGGTCAGGGAACTTGTTGAAGCTGGCACGCAACTCATCGTCAATTTTAACGTTTGGCACGTCTAGCTTGTACAATATCCCTTTGATGTTACCCCAGTGTACGCAACTTTTCAACGCAATCAACACGTCGTGACTCAACAATGCGTCCTCGCCAAAATACGACTCAATGAAGTACTTCATATAGTAACCCTCCAACTTTGTCCCGATGTGGTGGTCCGTGTGCAAAAAGTTTAGCTTGGACGCAATCATCAAGTTCAACCCCATGGATATGTGGTTGTTGTTGATGGGGTTGTCGGCAATGTAGTCATCCGCCAAGTCCTTCAAATCCCTGGGGTCATACTTTGCATTCTTCAAGTGGATAATACTTGAGTTTTCCGGCTCATACCACTTATTCTTCTCCAACTCCTGCGCCAACCCCAAGATCGTGCAACAGAAATCAGGAAACTGGGTCAAGATTTCGCCAATGTTGTATAGGATAGTGAATGCTGAATAGAACGATAACTTCTCGTCGAGGTTCTCGGGGTAGATGATCAAGTGCTTGTCCTCTTGTCGGATTCTCTGGAATGTGTTGTTCACGAATCGGTACTTCCTTCCCTTCTTGTTATATTCAACCTTCTGTAATCCGTCAATTTGCTGAAGTATATGGTCTGAAAACGCAATCAATGCGTCAGACGTGGAAACCAACCCGGAAGTAGCCTCTGGGGTTGCTTCTGTAGTAGTAGCAGTTACACTCATGTGGAAGGTGGTTAATGGTGGTCCCTGGCTAAAAAGTTGAATTTTTTGTAGCTTTCGTGTATTTTTTTTTTCTTCTGGCGTTCGTGTAAACAACGGCACGTGACAATAACAACGGCACGTGACATCAACATGTGACTTGCCTGACCCCGGTTTTAAATGTCGGGAAACATTACGTGCCCCGAGATCTCGACAATGCAAAGAATGAAGGACAAAAAAAAAGGCCAAAGAAGAAGTGGTGTCGTGGTGTGGGTGCTATTGTTTCAAAACGAGGCGAAGCCAGACAAAAAAATGCCAACTCACTTACGAGAAAGTTTCAACTGAAGGAGGCTTTGGAAATGTAAGGTTTGAAGCCTCGCTGTTATTGATAGGAAGGGATTGGCATGTTTCCTGATGTTTTTGGGCGATTACATAAACAATAAATGTCAAACGAGAAATAATCGCACCTACATAATTGAAGATGTTTATGATAACGAAGTGGCGGTTAAGTCTGGAGATGAATGCTGCGAGATGGCCGAAAAAGACAGGGCCTAGACCTGTAGGACCTCGGAGACGACGTAGCACGTTTTTGTTTATTGAATGTGGGTCCTTTCCCCAAGGAAAGTTTTTTTTAGAGAGCTATGCGCGGGATCGGACGTATCGATGTTGATAGCGTACGGCGATTTGAAAGGTAAATTAGATTGGCCACTATACGTTTGGGTTAAGAATGTGTATGATGAGATAATCAGGAAATTAAAGCTTGTTCTGAGGAAACTCTAACCTGACAAAAGATTCAAGAAAAACCAAGGACAATGGGAAAGAATGGGTTCATTGTTGTGGTGGTTATGTGTGCCCCCCAGAATAGACAGAATAGGGGAAAAGAAGAGAAGATGGAACGCACAAACAACATAACCAGGGCGGTTCTGGGTCTGCAAAACTTAAACTATAACTTTAAAAAGTCAGCTGGACCGTAAACACTGTAGTTTTTGGAAATGAGGTGGGTTATGAGCTCGATGTACGTACGTAACGCCCCCGATAGTGAGCGACTGAATGAATGGAATTGGCAACCAAACCCCATACACAGAAAATCCCACCTCACACTATTTTTAGTTTTACAGATACGAGTTTGTCTAAGTAGGAATTCCAGGAGTTGCCCAAGGCTCTCCTTAGGAGAGGACACGCATATGTGTGGACAGAAAATCGACTAACTTGAGCAGCGGATACTAAAGTACTGCCAAGTAGTACACCTTGAGCGCAACCGGGTATTCAGATTTCAGTTTCCGAGCGTCATGGCCAGTTCTCCAATACCCACGGCTGATCGCATTAGCTCACCGTTTATTATTTGCAGCTATTTTTTTGACTTGGGGTTATTTTAAAAACAAGGGATAAAGGCTGTGGTAAGTCCTCGAGAAAACTGGGTCGTGAACGGTGGATGATGTGATGCTGCAGTGAGTTTATTTTTTTCTTTTCACACCCAGATTATATAAGCTAAGAATATTTCAGACACTTTTTTTTCTGTGTCTGACGTGATGTGAAGGATTATGAGAACAAGGTTTTAGATCTATGGTTGCCTTTTGGGTGTTGGGTCGCCGAGCCCTAAACTAATTTCACCTAGAGAGACTTGCAGCGAGCAGCTACAAACCGTACGCTTACTTAATTGCTTGGATGCCTCCCGACATACATAATATGAGCAAATTATGGAGGTCATCACCAATAATTGCAACGGGTTCTGGCCCCATGAAAATCATACCAGAGGAAATTGGAGGGAATAAAGAAAAGGATATATGACAGTAAAATATGCGATTCTGATGTCAAATTCAGGCACGTACTCTGGAGCGTGTGCACGTGCGCGTGCGACGTCATGTTCTATTTTCCCGTCTGAGAAATGAACGGCGGTTGTGGTATTATTATGCTTCTCCATGTGACATTTCTATGGATCACAAATAATAAAATAGAAACTCTCGTAAGTTTGATTTCATTTACCAACTTGACAAAAACAAAAAAATAATACCGCTGGGAGATGTCAAAAATACAAAAACAAAACAGCTAAAAAAGAACTCCGAAAGTAAAGAAAAGGTCAGGTAACTCACTCATAGGGAAACACCACTTAGCCTGACGTGCATGCACACATCCTGGCCAGGTCTTGGTGTCTGAGCGGAAAGGGGGGGGGTTTGCAGCTTTTTGGGGATACGTTTTTTAGTCTGGGTTTTGTTTCCTGCTCCTTCTTGTTGCTATCAAAGTACGAGATTTGCACGGTTGGGCGGGTGGGAGGAGAAGAGACCCTAGCGGAAACTGCTTGAGGAATGTAGTTTCTTTACCGTGGCGGATATGGTTAATGCAATGGTACGTTCTCGCCGCCATGCGTCATGCCTGGGAAACAAATATCAAGATAAGGAAACTAGATGCGCCAGATGCACCCAGCACGCCTGCCTCTTTCTCTTGCTAGCGTTGTCCCAGGACCCAGAGAATACGAACAATAATCTTTCTCTCCAGCACCAGACGTACTAAACTAAATAGCCACCCTCCATTGTCTTGATTTTTTTTTTGTCTTGATCGTCGATCTGCGTAGTATATGCACAATCCAATGAACCCACTCAGTGATTTATGCACATGCAGGGTGTGCTAATGGATGTCACTGACATTGAAAGATAAATTCAAAAAAAAAGAAAAATCATTTCATTCCTCTGTGCTCGTTAAATTCTGGAGTGATATCCGGGGAGTTCCACGCTGCGAACCACAAAGTTTGACATATTAATAATCTTAGTAATTTCGGCAGCCTCCCGATCGTCGTCGTCGTCGTCGTCGTCGTCGTCGTCGTCGTCGTCATGGGTGCCCCCAAAAGGTGCCTCCACCCGCGGGATGAACCACTGTGATGCGCAGGGAGATAGGATGGAGTGAAGATGTGTGGAAATGCGCGAGGTGAAGCGGATGTTGGTGAACTGGGATGATTTCTGCCCGGATGTCAGATTCTCGGCGTAACGTTTATTGTAACACCACCCAGCGACACAATGATAGCGAGGCGAACAAAAAAAGAAACAGAAAGGAAACGGAATCTCGGGACGGAGGACGGGGGCCACGGATTTCCCTGACACTTTAATTCCGCACTTCCATTTTTGGGTTTCATGCGATGTATGTAGGGTTATGTAATCGCTTAATTCAAACCAGTTTTCATTGGAACAGAAAATCCGGAAGATGGAGAACGGTAAGAAGGTTCGCACGCCTGGGGTGGGGCCAAGGGCACAGAGAGATGCAAAGGGTATCCTAACCTGTAACAACAAGAAACAAGGTTTGCACCGTAGTTCCAATCTGACCCATTCTATTTAGGCTTTTCGTTTATTGTCATACCATAGGTCATTCTTCCGGCGTTAAGCTTTTGGGATAAGACAGAATAATAGAAGAAAAGAAGCTTTGTCTCAAAATGCTTGGAAACAGACAACATAAGAGAAATGTGTGTGTGTGTGTGTGTTTCGATTTGCTTAAAGTCCAAGACAAGTGGATAAATAAAAGAATGGGCTTACCTGTTAAACACAAATTTCACTGATCAAGATTGTTGCGTGCTTCCTGGTTTTGCATCATCTTTCCCTCCTGCTGCTGCTGTGTCTTATTATTTTGACGTAACTGTCGTCTCCATCTCTTGTGCCTTTTGAGTAACTATTTCATGTTTGTTCAGGAACTCAAAAATAAAATTAGTGCCACCTCAGAGCTTCCCTGTAAAGTAACAAAAAACAAAAAAGTGAACCTAGCCAGAACAATGGAGCAGGAGGGGTTAGGAAAAGACTGAGGATAGTTATTTTGTCATATGACATTCTTACGCCCAACACCGCCCAACAATAGTATACCTAATGAGTTAGCACTTACGATCCACATTGTCTCTACCCTATTACACTTTTTGACACAATTCATGCTTTCTCGCATTTGGGAGCAATAAAAAAAAAAGTCGTGCAATCGCTGCAACACTGCTAAAACATTTTTTTCAAACCTTCGTGGTGTCAAATGGTACAACAACGTACCAACTTCAATTATATGTATGTAATAGACCCCCCAGCAGAGGCGCTCTGCAAGCGTGCTGTAGAAAGGTAAAATAACCCATCCCATGTCATGTCATGTTTTGGTAGTTTAAGCTTAAAGCCTGGGAATAACCAAGGCAGGTTAAGTAGCATTGCTGCCTACATAAATCATCTGACGACCCAAGTATTTTACTCTTGTGTGGAGAGAGCAACCGCCATGCAGAGTGTGTAACAAAGGACAGTAACCCGTATGGGTTAAGCGCACCATGGCGTTTTATCTGGGTGTTTCATTTTACATTTTAGTTTATTTCTCTCTTGCGATAGCCCTCTTGTTGCTTTTGTTGTTGACCAAGCGTTTCATGGCCGCCGGCCGCTGTCGAAAAATGCCCTGAGATTTATTATCCCCGTAAGAGAAAAGCTTGACGTCAACGGGTGAACCTGGAACGGTGTTTGTGTACCACACTGCCATATGCGGCACCAAACAATGAGGCTTATCCCAACACCACCTTCCAAGTTCAGGCAAGGAATTTTTTGCCTTTTGCAGAGCGACACTAGCGGGAGGGAAGAACAATTCCGACGTAGCATAAGAAAAGATCTACAACATCTCTGGGGCCCACCTCCATCATGAATCAATGTGATGTCCGAAAGGGATGTACGGGAACATTGGCGGTCAAGAAACATGTGCTGCTTACCGCGATGTATGGGTGACATGGTTATGAGGGCGCGCGGATATATCGTGCCGGTGGTATCTAAATCCGCCGTAGCATCTCGATCCGCCGGATATGCGCCGCAGCAAAATCACCCGAGTGGATACGAAACTGCAGTTCTTGACACCACCCTTTTGGCCACGGCATTTTCTACAACTCTTATCTGTTGCTGGTGTTAGCCTGCAATAGAAAAACGTATATGGAATGCTAGATACCAAAAAAAAAGAAATACAAATGAAAAAGCTCTCTTCAAAATAAGATAGTAAGTGATAATAATAATATAAAGTAATAACCCTCTTTTTTCCCCAAATATGAACTAAATAAAGAAATGAAATTAATTAAGTGAAAAAACGACAAACAAACGGCAATTAGAAGTTCAACCTCTTTTGTTCTTTCAAAGTCTTGATCTTTCTTCTTCTGGCGTTGATGAACCAGTTGCTCAATTGCTGTTGGTTCAACCCCGTCAAGGCCATCAACTCGTTCTTTTCAAAAGAACTTGGGTATGGATGGTTCAAGTGGTCGTTCAACCATCGCAACAAGATGTAGGTGATCTCTTTGGGCAAGTTGTTTCTGGTCTTTCTCTTCTGGTTGTGGTTGTGATTGTTGGCTCCTGGCGACGACAATGGCGAATTGAAGATGGACGAAGATGAAGATGAAGTGGATGGGTAGGAATTGTTTCTTAATAGCATGTTTGGTGGTGTGGATGTCTGGTATTGGTAGTGTTGTTGCGAATAGTTATAAGGTGGCAAGTTTGGTGACACTCTTTCCAGTTGCTGTTGCCGCTGCTGGCTGTAGTAGTAGTCGTGGTATTTGTAGTTGTTGTTGGCGTTGTTAGACGCGAGCGACAACGGTGGTAATTGGTTCAATGGTGGTAAGGACTGCTGGTGTGGCTGTCTTGGAGGTGGTGTAGTGGTGGTTGGTATTGGTGTATGCAAGATATCTGAGATCGGTGGTAGACTGATCCTCTGGGTAGGAACAGCGGTAGCAGTAGGGACGGTCGTGGTTGCGTCTGGGGTACGCTGGCCCAACGTAGGCAAGATGTTGGTTGAAGGTATAGTTTGGTGGACCAATTCTTTTAATTGCATGGTGGGTAGAGTTTGTGTGTTGTATGTGAGGCAAATGGCAAATTGGAATTTACAGACGCAGAAAACAATTTGGAGAGGATTTTGCAATGATATTTATAGGCGGTGGAAACAAAGTTCGTACATCAGAATAAACCTTGCAAGGGTTAGCAAAAAGAAAGAAAGTATCAAGAAATAATTTTTCTTTTTTTTTTTTCTTTCTTTCTATTTTGCAATTGTTGCATTTTATTATGTGTGCTTGTGTGGGAATGCATGAATGCACAAGGTGTGTTAAGCTCTGGGTAAGCTAAGCTGCGCTACGCTAAGCTTAGTGAAAAATTAAACAATGCATATACATAACATAATCAACACTACACAAAGCAGGAAATCTTTTTGTTTGACTTTAGCTTTGAACAAAATAGCCAAAAACACTAAATAAAAAAAAAGAAAGAAACGGTTGGAGTGTTGAAATGTCTGTACGTATGCATGGGTTATGAGAGAGAGCTTATTTGTACTAGGCTTTTGTTCAGGAAAGATAAACAATGTTATACGAACATCTGAAGGAAAAATGTCTGCCTTTGGCCATATCATATCCCCTGACACACACGCAGACCCCCCCCAAAAAGAAACTCCATGGGCCATGCGTAAAAAACGTAAGATTAACTTTAATAGGACAAGGAATTCCATCATCAGGGTAACTGAGATTTGGCCTAGTCAGTTATAATATCCTGCAAAACTAAAATAATTACACACCCACACCCACACACAGGCTATTTGGGGCGACGCTCTTGATGTGTGTATTTCCATGTGTGTCTGTGTGTGTGTGTGTTATCTGTGTAATTATATAATATCATCGCCCATAGGATTTGAGATTTCCGTGTTCTTGTGGAGGCAGGGGTGGTGCAAGTGGACGGGGACGTGGTGGTGCAAAAAGTGTCACATTGTTGTTTGATGAAATTTTTAGATCGAGTGCCACGGCGAACTAAAACAAGCCCAAGTGGGTGTGACAGATAGGTGAAGTAATGACTCGTACATGAAAGATGGTGTGTGTGTGTGGGCGGTATTGGCTTTGTGACAGGTCACGTGAGGTTTAGTCAACTCTGGCAGCAATCAGACACTTTTGTGGTTTGTGTCTGATTGTGTCAAAACAAAAGCAAGAACCGCAGACATTTTCTAATTTTTTTTCTTGGGAATATTTTTTTATTGTAGCAAGAACCACTTTGTATTCCAATGAACAAACAAATGAAACAGTGCAAGGTTAGCACCTCTGACAGATACGGACTACGTTTGCACTTTATGTGGCATTTCGTGTCATTCGTTGGAACGCCATCCAGTGATATCCTCCTGCCAACCCCTCTCGCTCCCGCCTATCCAATGTGTGGTTAAACTAGGAGCAAAAGTGGGGATGACCCAGATGTGACAACAGCACGCAGTTCCATTTTGCTTACCCTGTTTGTGGTTCTAACAGTCCCGTTTATCCTTCATTATTGTATGTAAGATCCTTCCTTAATTGAAGGAAATCAAAAAAGCAAAAAAAAGAAAAGGAAGTGATTGCCCTAGGAGTTATAATACCGGGAAACTCCGTCGGCTATTCAACACATTCTTCCTCTTCTATACGTCCTTCTCTGTCACTTGTTCTACTGGCTTGGATAATATGGGCTCCAACATGAGTCTACATTCCTATGTATGTAATAAACCCCCTCTCCCCCTATACTCTGGCCAGAATCCTTTGCTTCCCTTGACCAAGAAAACTACCCATCTCAGGAAACACCCACCCACCCAGAATAAAATAAACTACAGGTCAACAAAAAATTATTTTACGAGATCGTTTCGTTTTGCGGAAAACCCAAAGTTCACCAGCAACAACAACAACAACAACAACAACAGACAGAAACATCCACGCTAAAAATAAAATAGTCTTACTCTGTAATAATAATGGGGACAATAGCCGTGCTGATCCCTCATAGTGGGTTTGCTAATCATCCCTTGCGGACAAATAATACTACAAGTCTCTGCGCTCCTTATCTTGCCTCATCATGGTTCTTTCGCCGCTTGGTTTATAATACCCCTTCAGCGGGAAACCAACCACCACAAAAGAATAGAACAGAGGATATGGAAAACTCAGCCAACATAGCCTGATTTGAAATGAACAATGGATTTTAGGATAGCATGGACTACATATTTCCACGCCATTCACTATCAAAGTTCTGCTCTGTTGGCACATCTCGTTTTTGTATCTCCTTCGGGCACTAGAACCCGCTCAGGTTCTACTACACCTGCCCTGTTGGGTCCTTTTTGGGGGGTTTCTTTTTTTTTCTTGGTTTCTTAGTCTCAATTAACTGATGTCCTCTCTGCTAATCACAAACGTATACTCAAGCTTATAATACCGTACTCAAATGAAAAATCCAAGGAAGGAGATGACGAGGCGAGAAGGAATGAAGGAAACACCACACGTTTTGCGTTATAATAATTAGAACACATCAAGGATGATTCTCAAGCCATCTGCGAGTCTAATGGATATTATATCACCTGGTTTGATGGCTTTTTATTGACTCCACTATCCAATTATCCATTCCAGTTATAATATTGAAATTGGTGGGTGAAAAAAAAAGTTGCAAAAATAAAGAAGCACCACAGGCACACGTGACTGGCATTGTCTCATGGAATGTCTCTCTCTCAGCCCCACGTCTCTTTCCTCCGATAATCGTCACAAAATGACGGATGAATGAATTGACTAATCATCAAGTGTCCTCCCTAGTTCAAAAGCAATTTCCCAGTACCCCAAAAAGCAATGTACGTCGTTTTGTGGTACGTTTAACTGCAAAAGATAAAGGAGAGACGTAAGTGAAGTTTCACGGGGGACATAACGCACTGTACTCCGTGAGACACCACGAGCGACATCCGTGTGTGTGTTTCATTTAATGCGTATACCACGAGCATTAGCCATTCATGTACGTCGATCACATATACGGAAGGGAGAATGGCAGAGGGCATCGTACGGGCTCTCTTTCTTTTTTATCTCACAATGAGAGCAATATATCTTCCTTTCAAACAATGACATGATGATAACAATGACGCCTGGTAGGCTTTACCTCTCACTTTCTTGGTAGCCTTGTTTTCTCTTTTTCTTTCTGACTGGCGCTGCACACAGGCCAATAGTCACCGGCAACTAAATAATATTGCACAAACAATGGAAAGAAGCAAAACAAAGATCTAGACACAGTTCCTCCGGTCTCTGAAAGTTCGTAAAATGTCGAGGCATGGTAGAGAAGAAAAGTGATGAGGTTGTCATCCAATCTCTGCCTCCACTCCACTCCACTCCACTCGAGCATCAAACGTTTCGTCGACGCCTCCTGGTGCTGATGTTGTTGGGTTTAGTTGCTGTTTCACCAAACTATTTCTTAGTCAGCCACAAAACACAGGAGAGATAACAACGCACGTCTTACACAATGAAATGTAAGAAAAAAAACATGGCTTACGTGCTTTTAGATTACATGACATTTGAGGTGAGCTCGTTGTGGGTTTTTGCTTGATAACGGAGTACGCAGACGGGTGTTGATTTTCCTCTCTGCTCTTTTTTCACCCGCATGCGGTGACTGTATCCGTTCCCATTGCAGATCGTTCTTGCTTCTTCGGCTTGCATTAGGGATATCCCTTGAAAAGGGGGGGAGAATTGTAGAAAACATTTTCACGAAGTACCAGACAATTTCTCCCATTTTCTGTCATTGCAAAGTTTTTTTGCATAGACACTAGTAGTAGAGTGGGCGTTGGCAACTATAACTAGCTTTTTGACGTTGTTACTCTAGTGAAGTTTAATTGGTGTCTTGTCGAATGTTTCATTGCGTTATATGAGCGACTCCTCCAGATGTTCCCATTACTATTTATACCAGAAGCTTAATCCACTTCCTAATCTCCTCCCGTTGGTAGTAGACCTGCCTTGGGCTTCGCCGAAGGGTCCATTGCCGTATCACGTGACTCCAACCAAGACAACCCAAAGAAAAGAATACTCGCTGTCACAAGGTGAACGGACAACCAATGAATAACACGAATTGGTTGTGAATATCAAGACGAGGACAAAATACTAGGATTGGTCTCTTAGGGCCAAAAGGGTGGTATTTTTAGGATTGAAGGTGGTAGTATCGGTTGTGTTAGAGTGATGAGTTGTGTTGTGTTGTATTGTGATTTGTGGGGTTGTCGGTAGTTTGGTAAATTACACGACAATTCCCACGAAAGTATTTAAGTAGGAGATAGAGAGATTCTCCATTACTAGATACTTTCAGGAAGGATCGAAGCCAACTGTGAAAAGTGTGAATACAGATTACGAGTTTTTCATTAGGTCGATCAGTCGGTCTAGAAGAGCATTACACTTTTGTTCAAGAGCTGTCTGTATTCCATTGTCCAAACCATTACATTCAAGTTAAGTTACCCACCAATTCATTCCTCCTCATTGGTACATTCGTGTGAAATTGCAGGAGGAGACCGTCGTGGAAAAGTGCCGAGTGAAACACACTTCTTGACACTCGCTACGTCAAAATTACAGATTCCCATGAGTGGATACTTGACACATTCCAATGATGGTGTTGCCCACGCAATGGATACCCCGAGCCATTCCCTTTCTAGGAGACAATACCCACTGCATTTATGGGTTTACATATAACGCACAAGAGGGATGCAGCTATGGGATGTACCTCACAAATTTCGAGCACGTATGGGTGCAGGAGCTCGACAAACAGGGGTTCACGACGGCTGCCGACTCCGTTGGGTTCGAGGACGTGCCTGACGCTGACTTAGTTGATTTACTAAAGGAGATAAGTGAGGACGTTGTGGACAACATCGAGTTTGAACCACAGGGCGACCATATCATTGCGGTGACGCGGGCACAAATAATGTGGAAGTTCAGTCTCGTGAAGCAGGACGCTGCCCGCACGGTGCTGTTCCTTGCGCGGTTGAACTATCAGCAGTTTGCCAATATAAGCTTCTTGAAGTACCAGGTCGAGAGCTTGAAGGACGTGATTAGTGTAAAGGACCGGTATGCGAGGTTCTTGGCGACGAATTTCAAGCAGAGTCACGGCACGCAGTTGATTGATAATTACAAGAGTAATAATCGGTCTGATTTAGAGGCGATTGAGAAGTTTAATGCGCTGCGGTGGGATACGAGGTCCTCGATTGATTATAGGAAGATGCTATCAAAGAGACGCGGGTCGAATGATGAGGAGTTGGATAGGAATATAGCGGTGGCGGTCAAGGTGCCGTGGAAGTTTGCCAACCTGTTTTACCTTAACGTTACCGAAGAGCAAGAGGAGTTGAGTCCCGTCAAGTTTGAGTCCGATGAGTCACAGAGCCCGCTGGGAACGCAGTCGCCATCGTCGCAGAATGTTCGGTTTGAGTCACAGCCAACCCTTGGTCTGAGCTATGTTGATTTGTCGCCTTCTAAAATGAAGAGCTTTGAGTTTAAGCGTCCAATGGCATCACAGAGTTCCAGCCAGGATACTTCGCAGTCGGGATCACAGCGAAAGAGAAGGAAAATCGGGTCGTTATCGAGAAGATAAATATATGTGGATGTACATTTCTATACCATGTTAGCCATGTTGGTCCAACGCTTGACCAACTCACCTAATGCTATTTGTTCGGGATCTTTCATAACCGCATCGTAGATCACGGTCAAGACTCTAGTCCAGAACTTGACAAACTCACGCAACTCTTCAGGTGTACCCGGGACCTCAACGTGAATCGGAGTCTTTTTAGAGTGCTTGCGACGGCCGCCTGTCTCGTGGAAGGGCACAAACTTATCTGGGGTGGCTCTGAAGTAGTCCTGAAACACTATTGACCAGAATCGTATAAACAATGCCGCGCAGTCGTTGATATCAACAACCTTATCTTTGTCGTAGTCTCGAACGAGGTTCAACTCGTCCCCGTACTCTTCTTCCATGCAATGGTGCAAAGCAGATAGCAAGATCATCTGGATTTCTTTGTACACTCGGGCAGAAACTTCCTCAAAACTAGAAAACCCATCGATCTGTTGCGCCTTGGCCACCCATTCCTCTGACGGAGCCAGGACACTGCTACTACCATTACTAGCGACCGGGGATGGACTCTTTCTTGGTTGGTCTCTCACAACCACCATTTCAGTCTCCATCTTCCCAAATCGCTGTACGCTCTCGTTGTGAATCATCTGCGCAATCAACTCGGCGCTCATATTGGGTCTGAAGCTCACGGTCAACAACTCGTTCATCAATGCTTTAGCACAGAGGTTCTTATCGTTAGACAACACAATAGTCAACCTCGTAGGGTGGTTTTCCTTGAAGTACAAACAACAATCCAAGATCGCGTCATCCTTGACTAGACTCTTGTCGAGACGCTGGGAGAGTTTCTGGCCATGAACGATTGTCTTTGCGTCGATTAGCGAGTTGTACACCCATCGGTTGGCCCACGTCGCCAACTGAGAAATCGACTCGCCGGAACACCCATCCTCCGGGCCATATGGCGAGCTATGAATACGCTTGGAGTTCTTCAACCCGTCCAATTCCTGAATAACGTACACGGGGATAATTATCTTTAGTCCATACTGATTAGCGATCTTCTTGAGGTTATCTACTATTTTCAAATGCGAAATTAGGAAGTTTGTATCTAGGACCAAGTACGATATGTTCCCTCCAATGACCGCAATGGATTCCCCCTCCTCCTCTTCCTCTATGTCAACCATCATTTCGTGGTCCTGGGTGGTGCTATAGGAAGTACGACCACGCAAATACTCCACGTACGAGGTGATCACGTCAACTTCCTCGTCGTTTTCAAACGGAACCATCTCGATATCCTCGTCATCGATGGTGTGGTGGTGGTGCAACGCGGTCTGGATCTTGGCGTCGATGGTTCGGTGGATGTAGTTGATGGGTTTGCGCGGTCGCTGACTTCCCACTGTGATGACGCGTGATTGGTCTTCTTTGCTGAGTCCTCCGGGTGCGTACTTCGAGGGTAGTGACATGGCTGGGGGTAGGTGTTTGAATATGTGTATGTGTATTGATGTTGCCAATTTTGATGATTCTTTTTTTTTACGATCGCTTAATGGGATTTTTATTATGGCGGGTTGTGAATATCGATGTTGCAGAAATGGACAAACCAGAGGAGAACAGGACATTCAAGATGAGGCTGGGAGGATGGCTTGACTGGTAGGGAGTGATATCATGTGGACACTGGATTCTATAGGTTCAACTGCCCTGAGCTGGCAATAAGGCGGGGTCTGCCAGTTCTCTGCAACTATGACATCATGTACGCCAAAGTTGAAACCCTTCAAACACTTAGGTCAGTCCTTCCATCGAGCTACATCATCTCCAACTACCTATATCAGCAGCTGAGTTACACCGACACTTCAATCCTCTTCTATCTTTCAACCCCATCAAAGTCGTGCACATTGCTCAATATCAACAGATTCCTTTCCTTCTCACGACCCAGAAGTGAAAAAAAAATCTTTCACATTATCCAACCACCACCTGCACCACCACCCCAGCATCACCATCGTCATGGCATTCAAGAGAGGACTCCAGGAACAGCCCAAGAAAGTCAACCACGATCTCATATCGAGGATCAAGCAAGTGAACAAGCTCATTGGCTCGCCACGAACCGCATACCGTATCGACCCTGCCCGGTTCCGTGAGGTGGAAGCCACCGTACACCACCGCTCCGGGGCCGAGACAAAGGGCGCCCCGGAGGACGTCGTGAGACGCATCACTCGTACGTACTTGAGGGGATTGAAGTACCATAACCCGGGATTGACGGTGACTATCCATCACGACGTCCCTAAGAAAGGTCGCGCTGCTGCCAAGGCTAACGCTGATGCTAATGATGTGAAGGAAGAGAAGAAGGCCGTGGATCGTGTGTTGACAGTGCATGGCGTGGATGAGAAAGATACCGTGAGTATCAACTGTGCTGGAAAGAGCGACTCCAAGATCTTTGCCGAGTTGGTTAAACTTACTGGTGCTACGAAGATTCCGGAGCTGGAACTCGTCAAGATCCCTGTGGAGTCTGCTGATTAGTGATTTCTGATGGGTTTATATTCTTGTATATATTATTATTATTAAATAGATAGACATGGGAGAGTATTGATGTCATATTAAAGAAGTAAAAAAATGTAGGATGAAGAGGGGTAGCTATGTGATTAGTTTGGATGATCCGAGGAAGAGCTCGAATAGACTGACGAATAAGCTCAAGAAGATGATGACTATGATCATCCAGGTTATCCTATTGGTGTTTTTTTCGTTCAAGCTATCGTTGATGATATCGACAAACTCCAAGAACACCTTGCATCGGTTATTCAACACTTGAACTCTCTGGTCAATCTCCAAATATTCCCGTACGGCGTTGTACAACGGGTGTAATGCAGGTTCTGAACTCCAGAAAAAGTCAGGGGTGTCTAAGATCGACCCGGATAAGTTCACGTCAACTCGTAACTTGAACAACTTCCCTGACTTCTTCATTAATTGATGCTGTTTTAATCCAAGGGACCCAGTAAGTGCTAGCTTCTTTGGTAGTTTGCTAATCAGATGCAAAACGTTAACCATTCGACTTTCAAACAATTCTAGCTTGGTCAGCTGTGCGATAGCATACGACATAGTTAACTTGATCAAGTGGTCTGCAGATCGCAACGTAATCATATCGTTGTAGATTCGTGGACGTAATAGTTGTCGGTCGTACTCGTAATGGAACTCCTCCGTTTCGATATCTTGTTCGTCGATTGGGTTAATCAATAACGACTCGTCGCTGAATGCTAAATCTGCAAGGATGTTCTTCTCGTGGATTTCCGAGAAGTTCCAAAACACAACCACCCCGAAATCAAACACAAACATCTCGGCATGGTGTTTCGATACATCTGTTTGGCTGTGAATTGAATTGGACGTCGCTGTGGACTTCGTGCTGTGTCCCGTGCCATCATCGTCATGCTTCTTGCTATCGCTCAGTGTGGCTGTTCCTTGATGATGTGACGGAGCCTCCTCTTCGTCTTCTGGCGGTGCAAAAAACTGTGGTTCAGAGGGTTCAAACGGCGTATTGCCATCAGTATTCTCAAACTCGGGATCCATCGAATAATTATTAGCATCCTCAGGAGTCTCGACACCTGAGTAATACTCATATAAATGTGTAGTTTGTTCATTCTTGTTAATCATATTCTCCATATACTTATTCTTTGCCAACAACTTTGCCGTATTGTTCGACTTGACACGGATGCCTTCACTCCCCGGTAACAAAGGCAAGGCGTATGGCACGTATAACGCCTCATCGTACAATCGTGGCTTCACTTCGTGGTTCTTGCGCAAGAATTTGGCTACTTCCGACAAGTTGAACTCCTCACATATGAAGTACGCCGTCATACGACTAAACTCCTCGGCTCGTTTCTCCTTGGGCATCAACTCCGCCCTCGATCTGGTCATCTGGGCCTGTAGTTCTGCGTTCCCCGATGGCTCCTGGGCAGGAACAGTCGGTGCCGTGCTTGTAGGGATAGCCTCCGGCGGTGATCCCTGTCGCTGTTCCTCAGGGATCAACACTAACTTCTGACTCGTTTTGGACGTTCTTGACGGTAACGACAGCGAGAGTTTCGGGATGCTTCGAATGTTTCTGCGCTGTTCCTGCTGCTGGCTATATGGACTGCGTATGGGAGGAGGAGGTGGGGATGACGAAGACGAGCCCGTGCTGCCGTACCTCAGTCGGTTGAAGTTCGGGGGATGGCGGAACCTTAATTGGCCCGATGGGATGTCACTGGAGTTGCTCAACAACTTGTCGACGGAAATATCAGTAAACTTGTTCTTGAATCGCTGTTGAAGTGCGTTGAGATGCTGCAGTTGTTGGAAACTATAATTGCCACGACCCCCACTCCCACCGCCGACTTGTTGCTGCTGTCGTTGTTGTTCTAGTTGCTGTTGTTGTTTCTTGTAGTTTTGCCCAGCAAATGGGGCCCGTGCTCCTTTGACTTTATCGCTACGGGCGTCGGTGACGAGGATCGAGGGCGATCGCTTCGCCGTGGGACGCTGGCTATCGTTGTGGATGGGAGATGGTGATCCGTTCTTCTGTGCATGGATGCTCATTGGTCAGACTCTTCTCGTTTCTGGTGCGTGTCCGATATTGAAAAGGCGAAGGTGTGTTTTTGATTCTGCTGATCCAAGTTGTGGAATCAAACGATGGCTCCTGTCTCATCTACATACCTGGTTTTGACAAACTTGGAAAAGTGCACTGATAAATGTGTCGCCTGGGCAAGACTGCACGACCTGGTGATGTGAGCGAACCCTTACCACCATGCTCATTGAAAAATTTTCGGAAGCGCCGCCAGTCCTCATTGCTCCCGTGTTTTGTGTTGTCCCATCACTCTAATAAACCATGTCATTCAGTTTATCAGTCGCCGGTAAGGCCCAAAACGTTCCTTACCCAGTTTTAATCGCCGTCAATTTCATCAACGCGAGCGCCATCGACGTCTCGATTCCAATTGAGTTCACCGATGACAAAGTTGTTGACAACGAGACCAAGAGTGCTTTGAAGTTAGTCACCCCAGGAGGTGAGACCTTCGTGGACCAACTCGACGCATTGGACTACTTGGCACAGACTTTACCTGAGTTGTTGCCTGAGAGAACCAAGTCCCAGGACTGGATCAAGTTTGCCTTGGACAAGTTGTACGTGAAGAACTTCAAGGAGTTGAGTGCTGACTTGGAGAAACTTGACCACCATTTGAACTTCCGTTCCTTTGTTGTTGGATACCAATACTCCTTGGCTGACATTGCCGTGTGGGGTGTCTTGAGAGCCAATGCATTGATGGGGTCCGTTATCAAGAACGGCGTCTATGTGAATGTCTCCAGATGGTACAATTTGTTGGCTGAAGACAAGAGATTCGAAGGCGCAGTTGAGTTGATGAGCAAGTCTTTGCTTGAGTTGAGAAAAGCTGCCAAGTCAGCCAAGACCGCTGCTAGTGGTGGTAAGAAGGAAGCACACAAGGCTAGTTTTGAGATTGACTTGCCTGGTGCTGAAATGGGCAAGGTTGTCACTAGATTCCCACCTGAACCATCAGGTTACTTGCACATTGGACACGCTAAGGCTGCTGTCTTGAACGAGTACTTTGCTCACAAGTTCAACGGTAAGTTGATTATCAGATTCGATGACACTAACCCAACCAAGGAAAAGGTCGAGTTCCAGGACTCTATTCTTGAAGATTTGGAATTGTTGGGCATCAAAGGTGACCAAATCACTTACTCGTCTGATTACTTTGAAAAGATGTACGAATTGGCCGTCAAGATGATCAAGGACGGTAACGCCTACTGTGACGACACTCCAGTTGACAAGATGAGAGAAGAAAGAATGGTTGGTGATGCCTCAGCCAGAAGAGACAGATCCATTGAAGAGAACTTGCGTATCTTCACTGAGGAGATGAAGAACGGTACCGAAGAAGGGTTGAAGAACTGTTTGAGAGCCAAGATCGACTACAGTGCCCCCAACAAGACCTTGAGAGACCCAACCATCTACAGATGTAACTTGACTCCTCACCACAGAACTGGCACCGCTTGGAAGATGTACCCAATCTATGATTTCTGTGTTCCTGTCGTCGATTCCATCGAAGGCGTCACCCACGCCTTGAGAACCAACGAGTACAGGGACCGTAACCCACAGTACGAGTGGATCCAGAACGCCTTGGGCTTGAGATCCGTGGCCATTTGGGATTTCGGAAGAGTCAACTTTGTCAGAACCTTGTTATCGAAGAGAAAATTGCAGTGGTTTGTCGACAAGCACTACGTTTCCAACTGGGACGATCCACGTTTCCCTACCGTTAGAGGTGTCAGGAGAAGAGGTATGACGGTTGAAGGGTTGCGTAACTTTATCATCTCCCAGGGTCCATCCAGAAACATCATCAACTTGGAATGGTCCGTTATCTGGGCCATGAACAAGAAGATCATTGACCCAGTGTGTCCTAGATTCACCGCTGTCAACGCCGACAACGTCGTTCCTGTGAAATTGTTGAATGGACCAAAGGAACCATACACCGAGTCCAAGCCTAAACACAAGAAGAACGCTGATGTGGGTAACAAGGACGTTGTTTTCGCTGACCAGGTCTTGATTGACCAAGAGGACGCTGACTTGACCGAGGGCGAAGAGATCACGTTCATGGACTGGGGTAACGTGATTGTGTCCAAGGTGGTCAAGGGCGACGACGGCGTTGTCAAGTCCATCGAGGCTAACTTGCACTTGGAAGGTGACTTCCGTAAGACGTCGAAGAAACTCACCTGGTTGGCTGACACCAAGGACAAGGTCGAGATCGACATGGTTGACTTTGACCACCTTATCACTAAGGACAAACTTGAGGAGAATGACAACTTTGAGGACTTCATCACCCCAGAAACTGAGTTCCATACTAAAGGTTTTGCTGATTTGAACGTCGGTAAGTTGAAGGCGGGCGACATTATCCAGTTTGAGAGAAAGGGATACTTTAGAGTCGATCAGGAGTATTCAGAAGGTAAGCCTGTCGTGTTATTTACTATCCCTGATGGTAAGGCTGTTTCTAGATACGGTGCTAAAAAGTAAGTGTAGATAGGTAAAGTAGATGTCCTATTTCTTTGATTTTGGTACGAATATTGTAGTAAAAGGGGTAGTCTCCACCCCCTACCTTAGGAATGATCCAGGAACATACACACACGGAGATATACCAACCCACTCCATTCAATGCAACCCCCCTCGAATCGAATTCTCCACAGTCTCCACACTCCCTTCTCTCCCCCACGAATCAAACCCTCTCAACGAATCCTTTGCATGGTGCTAACAGGCCAACCCCACGAAATCCAAACAAGGAGACGCAAAACACCAACCTTAACACACACACCTACCCAACATTTACTCTACACACACACCGGGGGAGTATGAGCGAGCATTGTCCAGCCCCGCATGGAATCCAACATTCCAACACTAGCTTACATCGATACGTATTATCTGCCTTGACGTTCTGGAGACAATGGGTGGATAATATAGAGAGAAAGCGGGTTGCGTGGAGTATGGGGGAGTCGAGAGTCCAGCCATTTTGGAAACTCCCCACAGATAGATATACACCCAACTTGGTATGTATGTGTACATACACACACATATGCGGGAGTAAGTTAGGGTGGTTGGAAAATAGGGTAATTTCCAGGTGAGTAGGTTGGTAATACTCTTGAAGGTTAACGCACACCCCTAGTTTGCTAAATAATAAATGCAAAATATCTGGGGGGACTAGGAATCTGAATCTGAATCAATTGGGTTCGTTCTTTGATCCCAGAAAGCTTAGTTATTCTCTATTGTAGTTAAGTGGCCTGCGTGTTTTGTAATTACATACATAGAGAGTGTGCTGGTTGAGGTAATTTCCATAGAGAAATCTCGGGCTTTTATGTATTATCTCGAAGATGTGGGTTTATGTACCATGAAGCTTCGATGTAACCTGTTTTCCACCTGTCTTGCTTGCTTCAATCAGCTGATTATATATGGCAAAGATGAACAAGATAAGAGGTTTTGTCTAGGTGAGTGGGATAATTTTATTTATTACTTGGTTGTTCATGTAGGTGTATGCGTTTTCTTTTTTTAGTCAATACTGATGATGATGCCAGGAGTAGCGAACAATCTGGCATTGTCAAATAGGAGAAAGAGGGGACGAGATCCCGGGAAGACACAGACATGAAAATGAGCCAAGTAGTTCAATAGAAGAGGTGAAATTGTCTGTGTGTGTATGTGTGGGTGAAGCTTCGTATGAGCACAGAGTATTGTTCTTGTATGTATGTATGTATGTATGTATGTATGGGATGGTAAATAATAACGAGTATTGTGAGATAGTGAGCACAAAGGAATAGGAAGGAATTATACCTGCAGTTTATTATAAGTTGTTATCACTGTATGCGTATATATATTTTTGGCAGTCGTGTAGGTTGGGCAGATTTTGTGTCAGGGAACTATGTATGTGAATCCTGTGTGTGGAGGATTATTATAAGAGGTGGGGAAGAAGAGAGTGGGGGAGCGGCTGAGGTGAGAAAAGCGAAAGAAGAAAAAAGAAAAAGCTAAGACGCCTGCCACAAAACTTTAACCACAAAAGGGAATTGCGAAACAGGCGGGGCGGCGGTGGGAGGGCGAGATTGTGCAGAAATACACGACACTGCTAACAATAGCCACCACTATCAGGGAATTAAATAATAAAAAATTTTTCATTCTTCTCTGGGCAAGAATTACGGGAATAAAATGAAGAAGACAGAAACGGAGTTCACAAAAATACTGATTAAAGACCTATTAATAAACCAGCGTATTCGTATCTTGCAAAATATATACACACACACGTTCCTGAGCCATTTTCAAATAAATCTCTCAATGTGCCGATACGGCAGGAAGGCTAGTGATAGTGGGCACCCCTATCAAAAATTAAGTTGAAGGATGAGATGAGAATTTCATCTTGCACTGCCTGCCTGCTTGCCTTGGGGTGTGTAAAGTCTAGACGAGACGAGACGTGAGACAGTATATGTAAGTTATGTGTGCTAAAGTTTCATCTAAAACCTACTTTGAATGGGGATGAATTTACCTCGATTGAGATAAATTGCCCACTCACCAACCCAACCAAAACAATCAAACTGGTCTAATATTTTTAGTCTGTGTGTCTAATAAAGCACAAGTACGTTTTTTCTTCTATTAATCTCATAGATAGCACAAAACAAGCATGGCAGAGAATTACCAGAAATGATTACTGCTCAGTGGTTGACTTTGAAGTATTACGGACAACGTGACTGAGGGATATGAATTTCCCACGGGCCCAATTAACAGAAAACAGTCATGCTCCTCCCCCCTGGACCCATGACTTACTGGAAACTAAGGGCATAAAACGTGGACTGCTTATTAATATAATTACATGGACCCAAGAAACGTTTATCGTACGATTTTGTTGGATGAGTGAATGCGTCGGATATAAACAGTCAGGACAAAAAGCTGGTACGATACCACGACGTACGTACGACGGATAGGAGCGTCGAACGCACGAGGGAGGGAGGGAGGGAGACAGAGAGATCCAACCGATGAGAGCGAACTCCGTTTGACTCGTGAGGGCAAGAGATTAAGGAATAGAATTAAGGATGAACTCGGGACGGCGGTTAATCTGTATGGGTTTCTTTTTCTGAGTGGTTAGCGGGTGCATACGTATGCATGGGAAACGCACTTTAGCCCAAGGTGCTGATTTGTTGGAGCTCAAAGGGAGAAGAAGAAGGGATGAAGAGGGGGGTGTTATTTGTCATGCAGTGGGTGGATGAAGATGGGATGAGATATGGTAAGTGGGCCATTAGGGGAGAGTATTGTTTCAGGATGATGTAATATTAGGTCATATATACGTAGACACTGAGCTGGTGATACGTAATGTCAACCTCACACCACAGTTGCGCTTGCAGTGAATAATAATTAGAGTCATTCAGCTAGTGAATTAGCTGAGTGAGTGAGAGAGAGATGGGGGCCTGGGCACAAAAATTATCGAATTCCAGAGGGACGTGTTTTTGTGTTGTTCACATTTTTTTAGTTTCACTTTGAATCTTTAATATTTTTTTGTTGAGGTTGAAGTTGAGGTTGGGTCTTGGTGGAAGTTCCCAGCCGGTTCAGGGCGGGTTGCAAAAAGAACCCCCTCCCCCCAATCTAGAACTAATCACAACCACAACCAGAACAGAATTAAGCATTTGGCAAGGCGAGTCACAACACCTGCGCCATGAAACACACAGAACACACCCTATGTTTCTACTCCACCTTTCTTTGTGGAGATCGAGTATGGGGGAACACAGGCAGCTTAAAGTTTGTGTTTTACATTGGGAATTTTATGCTGGTGTCTCTAAATTCTTTGATCCCGATCTACAAGAGTAAGCTGATGCGTGGTGTCTCGCTCGCGCGCGTTGGTCGCTCTTCGCTCGACATACTCCGACGCCACCACAAAAGAGATTGGCTGCGGCGGTTTATGTCCGAAACAGCCACTGTACTGGAGATAAAGTATATCCAATAAAGATAAACTCCCAGTTGACAACACAGGTTTAGTGCCGACCCTCGAAACACCCAATGCTCTTGACCAGCCCTTTTCTTATCTTCATGAGTCGCCCTGGGCCCCCCTTTTTCTGATGTGCGAGTCTCGAAGCTGGCATTCCCTTTCATTTGCGTCCTTTGGTTTTGTAATCCAGGAGTTGTACTTCTCCTCCCCCCCCATGGGTCAATTGTGTCCGTACATGGAGGGGATTGGGAGAGATGCATACTTTAAAATCCGTAGATTTCATCTTGTCGCATTGGCCCATCCCCTACGGCACACAAACAGAAAAGACGACAAAGAAAGCAGACAATGAACAAATATGGGTTGCAATCAGCTGATGGCAGGCGTACTTTATCTAGCATTTCCTCTCTCTTTTTTTCTTAGAGTTCTCCGAAACAGGGAAAGTCTTTACTCAGAACAACGATAGCAACAATAGGCGGGCTTTGGTGAGGGAGAGTGTGGAGGTTGGTGTGGAGACACTGGCGGTGGGTCTTGTTGCAAACCATCTGTTCCCAAAAATTCTTTCGTGTCTCTGATTGACCCATCGGATATGTAAGCCCAGGGTTATGGCCCACTGGTGGCAAGACTATGTAAATCATCAAGAGGAAGTACTAAAAATAGCGGAATCGGCTGTCTCTTTTTTTCTTCTGCTCTTGCTGCCGTTCGCGCAAACGTACATGATGCGAGCCGGAAATGGGCTAGGGAGGAGGGGGGGCAGGGCGCCCAGAAGATAAGATACTTCCCGAGTTTGTTGTCTCGAGACTTTGCCAGATATGTTGGATGAGCTGTTGTTGGTGGTTGCCCCCTGGATATTTTCTCGAGGAAGGATCTGCTGGTTAATTGCTGCCCCAGGTTTTGTTTTGTTCTGTTTACAGGGTATCCAGCAATTGCTTGCTCTTAGCACAGACAATGTGTGTTGTGGTTGGTTGGTTGGTTGGTTGTAAAAATTTAGCCCACACAGCTAAAAAATTTTCTCTATGGGAGAAATGAAAAAAGCAACCAAAAATATTATTTTCAAGAAATGACTAAAGTAGTGTTTTGTGTAACACCACTGGGTTTGTGTCATGTTCTCTTTCATTTATGTCTTGATCAAAGTGCACCCCCTGTTCTACAGGATTATTATTACTCTTCTCCTCCTTTCCCATTTTACAGCACACTTTGCAGTAATAATAAATCTACATAGCCAACACACACTACATACTACACACTACACACTACACACGCACTACAACTGACAACAACCCAACCATCCAACAACTCACAGATATTGGCAGCACCCACTCACTCACCCACACACACTACCACTAAATATTTAAATACCCTGCCACTTCCCTCCAATCTCTGCTGGCCCCCCTTGAAAATTTTTTTTTTTTTTTACAACCAATCCTCTTTCCACTCCTACCCACAACACCCACAACACCCACACACCCACATATATTACTCCTAAGTGCTGGGAATTCTAGGAATAATAGACCAACTATCATCATCCACTACTGATCCTTATAACCTTATAACCACTACAGCGAGTGAAAGAAAGAGGACTTAACCATACTGCATTTTTTTACAAATACATTACACACTACAACACACAAAACAACAAGAAAATCCTTCTTCACTATCCTTCTTACTTCTATAACTACTACTACTACTACTATTGTACATACATATAAAACGTTATAGAAGAGATAGACAACCACTGCTACTACCCGCCACCACTTTTATCTAACTTTGACAACATCTTCTTGAACATCATCGTATCAGCTGTTGTTGTGCATATTCTGGCCTGTCTGTTGTTTTGTGAGTTTCGAAAATCCGCCTTTGCCATTGTGTCCCATTCTTTGCTTTCTCGCTCTTTATTTCAGGAAATAGAAGAAAAAGAAAAAAGAAAAAACTAAAGTCACACAAACTAACTTATCTCCAATTATATATAAACTACACCAAGGAATTCCCTCACAAAAAAATTTTTTTTTGGTTTGCTAATCCACCTGTCCTTCTAATTACATTCATTGCCTACCACCACCCACAACCTCCTTCAGATGTCAACTACAATAACAGAGAAGGAGACTACCACAACAGTTTCGCCTGCTCCTTTGTCCTACACTTCATCCACATCCTTCTTCAAACATAACAACTCTTCAAATGACTCCCTAGATTCTCAGTCAACCATCAAAATCACATCTTCTCCTTCTCCAACACCCACCATTACTAATACAACAACATCCACCAACAGTACAACAACAGCACCAAAGAAGATTAGTATCCCAAACTACTATGTGCCTCCAAAGGTTCCAATAATAACCACCGCACAACCACAAGAAGAGCCAGTCTCTCCTTCGGAATACACACCCGTACCACCAAAGTTAATTCGCAAGAAATCTGGTGAGTTGGTCAAATCTTCATTAAAGTTGTCGAGCTTGTTGCAGCGCTCCTTATCCACTCCACAGTTGTCTACCAAAGCAGCATCCCCTTCCACACCAAGAAAGTCTGTGCGCTTTGCCTCCAGATTAATCAAGGTCAAGATGTTTGATGGCTGTGACTCCCCATCCGCCGTTTCTTCAACCACATGCTCGCCCTGCCACTCGCCTCCTTCATACGATTTCGAACCAGATTTCCTTGACGCTGACGATGTTTACACCTTGATCAAGAACAAGTCCGGCAACAGCAAGATTAGAGGCGGCTTTGACTGGAACTGGGACAAGTCTAACACCTCCTCATCCAGCTCGGAAGATGAAGACGAAGACGAGTACTGGTCGACGCCAAAGTTGTTTAGCAAGAGCAGCAACAACAGCAACTCGTTTGCCGCCCCAGCCTCCAGAGAATACAGATTAACCTCACACAACATTCCGAAGATGGTCAACACCAAGGAGTCCATTGTTTGGTTACCTTCTGCATATGTGTTGAAAACGGACGGCAAGACGTTCCTCTATGGTTTGGTTAACGTTAAGAATTTGGCATTTGAAAAGAAGATTTTCCTTAAATTGACATTGAACAACTGGAAGACAAGTATTGTGTTTGGTGGACAATCAATAATTTCCTACGTCAAGTCCATTGATTCTGTCGATCAATTCAAGTTTAAGATTTCTTTGGATGACTTAATCTACGGTTCAAACAATGTTGATTTGCAGATGTGCATCAAGTACGAGGTCAACAACACGGAATACTGGGACAACAACTTTGGCAACAACTACCAATTCAAATTGACCAGAGTCGAGAAGAAGCAAGTTCTTCCTCACTACCCAAAGGTTTCGTCGTCTGCCAACTCCTCATCCTCCAAGAAGCAAGACGAATCCCCACAGTTTAACGAATTGGTTTCCAAGTTGATGTTGCACAAGGATTCCACTACCAAGAAGTCTGCTGGTCAACGTAGCTTTTCAGTGTTTAACAACTTTGAAGATGCCGCTCCCTCCCGTCCAATGTTGGGCAAGTCATTTTCATCAAGCGACATTGTCAACACACCAAGACAGAGATATTCTCAGAGACAGCAACGTACTCACAGAAATACTGTTTCTTCAACCAACACTGCATCGACTACCTCCTCCACCACCACTCCTAGCAAACTTGACTTTTCGAGCTTGAGTTACACTGATTTGTTGAACAACTACTGCTTTGCCAACAACTCGACTACAAGCAACAGTTCATCTACGTCATCTACTTCCACCCCAAACACACCAATCTTAACCTCCTGTCTGCCTCCATCTACTGCATCGACATTACATTCATTCAGTGATTCAATTCATATTTAATTTTACACATCTATCTGCATTTTGTTGATTTTTTTTTTTTTACCGGTTCATTACATTTTTTTTATTCTGCATTTTCACTCGCTTACTAAAAATTTGTTTTCTTTTTTATTACATTCTTTGGGTTTGATTTATTTGTTTAATTTTTTTGATTATTTGTATAGTATTGAAGGTTTTTTAAATATAAGGATTTTTATATATGTTTATATCACTAGTGATTGGCTTAGGGTGTAGATTCTCTAATCAAACCGATCTCGCTTGAACAACCAAGCAGAGCCAGGGGCGATCACAATGCGAAGCCTAAAAAAAAAGACAAAGGGGTAGTGGGCGCACTCCGTCTCCCATGGGGCGGGGGGACGGGGAGACGTGGGATGGACGCGCATGGGCGATGGTTATCATTTTTGTTCACCCTTCCAGCTCAGGCCCGCGCCCGCGCCCGCGCGCTCGCTCGCCCCTATTGTTCTTTTCTGGTTAGGGATATTTCGGAACTTTAGATTAGATTGGGGGTTTCCACACATTAAAAAAGGGGGTGTACGTTTTGAAATTGCGGTCCGGCACGAACGAGAAAAAAAAAAGCTTTCTCCTATTTCACTTTTCGCGTATGAAATGGAAGACAAGAAGTAAGGGCGTAAGGGAAGGAGGCAGAGTTGGTGTATAGATTTTACGGGTCGGTGATCAAAATGCAAGAGAGCAATATAATGTCTCATGACGTGGGAGCTGTGGATCAACGTTGAAATGGAAACAATGACGGTGACGGAGTGATGTGACATCATGATTGACGGCATGACCTTTGAGCCAGTGGATTTGTGCTGGTGGTGTCTTCGGAGTAACCGTGTTCTATAGGTGGTAATGAATATTACTAATGGTGTAGAAGAGAGGAAGGCAAGGCAAGTCATAACGTAACTAAGCTTTAGTTTGAGTTTGTGTTTTGAGTTTGGGTTTGGGTTTGGCCGGAGATGTCCTTTTATTTGTGTTTACGTCGGAAATGGAGCCGCTTCGGGGGGTTTGCCCTTTCCATGCGCGAAGAAATTCCGAAGGAACGTTGGTTGGTCGTCTAGAATTTTGTGTAACGTTCCGGAAATCCACCCGTAAAATGCCAAGCAAAAAGATGTAAAAAAAGATGTTGGTTGTCGCTACCAGCCAGTTCCGGAATTACTCAGGAACTACTCAGGTTCGTTTTGTGGTAGCGCGTGGGGATTACAATGCTTTGTGTTTTATTAGTTAATTAGGTTTCCGGATTAGACCAACCAAGACTGGGTAGGGAGAGCGGTCGGAATATAATGACGTAGGGATCGATAAATACGGGACTTACGAGGGCTTAAAACAAAAACCGTTATTTATTGCACATACTTAATGAGCGAATCTAAAGTCCAACCTCTTTGAACCTTCATCCTTCGTGTTGACTCTATACTCATGTTTCTCTTCCTCCGTCATGGCATTCCATATCTTATCCCTCCTCTTATTCATCCACACGTAGTACCCCTTCGCGATCAACAACACCGGGATCAAAGTCAACGTAATGGCAAACAACTGCATGTTTCCCCTATGGTACAACGGCAAGTCATCTTCCCTATAGATGTTGTTCGCGATGATCGCGTCCACCTGCACGAACATATTGAAGAGCGCCGAGCTGATCGACCTGCCCCTAACCCCGTTCGAGTTCCGCGAGACCCACGCCACACAGATGGCATGGATGTACGGCTGTCCCAAGAACAACGTGTTGAGCACCCACGTCGCCCAGACGTTCACGCCCGAGCCGGGCCACCAGCGGATGATCCCAATGAGCGGCACGGAGTAGATCGGGGCAATGAGACACACGTAAGCGCGGTCGTTGAGGCGCTCCGAGAGGAGCGTGAGCGCAACGAGGAAGATGATGTGGATGACATTCTGCGGGATCGTGAGCAAGTTCGTGTTAAACACCGAGAACCCAAGCTGGCGGTTCATGAGCGTGAAGTACGAAGTGAACGTGAACTGTCCGATGTAGGCAATGAGTCCGACGGCGTAGAGCGGCCAGAGGTTGTAGTCGCATAACGACTTCCAGAGGGCGTAGGGCGTGATCCCCTGACGGTTGTGCATCGACCCCTTGGTGGGATCATCGCGGAGGATCCTGTTCACCACGATCTTCTCCTCCCGGGGCGTAAACCACCCCTTGGGATGCATCCAGTTCTTGGTCTGCACGGCAGATGGCACCATGAGGTAGAACCCAGCGATCCCGATGAGACACGTGAAGATGCCCTCGAGCAAGAACAACCATCTCCAGCCCTCCATACCAGCAATACCTCTCATACGCAAGATCCCGAACGCAAGCAAGGACGTAGCGATCTGACATAGCGACAACGCGCCCCAGAACCAGGATAACCGCACGGGGAGCTCTTTGCTCGTGAAGAAGTAACTCAACCATAACACCAAGTCCGCAATGAACCCGCCTTCAAGGGCACCAATGAGGGCACGTGTGGCGTAGAAGGATCCCTTCCCGTTCATCGCCGCCTGGCACATCGCGACGACACTCCAGCAAATCATCTGGATCGGGATGAAGATATCGGGCCCCAATGCTTTGGAGATCAACTGGGACGGGACCTCCGCCGCGAGGAAACACACGTAGAAGATGGTGTTGCCCGTGTTGTAGTCGTCGGTGGTGAGCCCGATATCGTTGAGCAAGTTGTCGGAGACACCCTGCTGCAAGTTTGACCTGTCGACTTGAAGACCCACGAAAAGCACACACGCCGTGAGCGCAACCCGGAGGTTGATCTTGCGCACAACTTTCTTCTCTTCTTCTGGTGTCCATTGGAAATGCGGGTCAAACGCAACGTAGCTCTCGTATTTCGACTCCTCGTATAACCCGCGGTAGTACTCTTCGACTTTGGGGTCGAGGAACGGGTTCTTGGCTAACTCGTCGGACTCGACATCCGTGGTAGACCCGCTGTCACTGGAGGATCCGCGGTCGTCAATGCTGGTTTTGATTCCTTCGGATTTGATGTTGTAAGCTTCGTGGGTGTGGGTGGTGACTGGGACTGCTATGTCGTCATTGCTGTTGGATCCGATGGTTGCTGCATCATCGACTTGTTTTTCTTGGAGCATGGTAGTAGATGGGCTATAGCTGAAGCTAAGAAAAATAATAAGCTACGACCAGAAAAAAATTTAGGCAGGACAAACAGGGCCCTGTTTATATATTTGCAGTCATCCCAACCTGTTCGGTTATTGCTATATCCCAGTATATTGATGGGTTATATTGTAGAATAGGGTTCGTTTTCTATTTTGCGCCTTTTTTGTTCTACCGCGGTAGCCCCCTCCCCCAGCACGAGGTGTTAAAAAGAACTGTGGTGGCTGTAAAAATGGTGTGATTGGGATTAGAAATTGAGAACGACTGCAAAAGAAAATCTCAAACACTTTAATTTCGTTGGATGATGTTAGACAGAATATTTTCCTAGCTTCTATTTGGACTCCTTCTGTGCTAGCTGGTAATCGCATCTTGCCTTTGAAGGGCATTGTTCAAGCTCGCGTTACTCACATCCAGTAAGCTGTCAAACGACAAGGCACTCAAAATCAAAGACCCATCTTAATTTAATCACCACCTCTTTATGTGCCTCTCTCTCTTCCTGAATTCTAATGACTCAATAATCACCCTAGATGATGCAATCACGGAACCTCAAGTTTAATTCCATTTCCAATTCCTCTTTTTCCCTTTCTCAAAGGGGAAACTAAAGGACAAAGAGGGACAATTCCGTCGGCATTCCTAATGACATCTCCGTTCCAGAAACTTTAATTTAACGCATTTATTGAAATGATAAGAAAAGAGTAATAAATTCCGCCATGTCGGGGATCCAAATCTTTTATGGCTGCCTAAGGAACAAAGGATAGCACGGTACGTAATAAGCACATACCACGGGGGAAGGCAGGGCCAATATGTACAAGCGGATTGAAGTGGGAGTACAAACTGGGTAACTGACAAGGCGTCTGTGGATGAGTCTAATTTCATGTGGGTGTTTCATTATCGATGTTTGACTGCCAGGGCGTACCGTGGATCGGCGATGTTCACAGGACCATTAATACCGACTTCACGTGATTTGGGGTTTGGGTTTCGTGTATGCTTGATCAAAAATGATGAATACTGGATGCAGGATGGGGGAACACGCGAGGGTATAAAAAGACGCGTTGAGGAGAGATTGGAAAAATCTGTTCTTTCTTGAACTTCTTCTTCTTCATCATCCGCTACTACGTGTGCGTGTGATGTAAAATCTTTTGAGGGTCGAATGAAAAGATTCTATGAAGTTATCGGTTAAGACCGTTTTAATAGGTGTTGTTCACCTTTACTAACGATTTCCCGATACATGTTCTAGCACGTTTGGGATTCAGCTTCTCGCTGAACTTCTTGTTTTATACTTTGTTTAATGTATATGTTTCTTATTGTTGTTTATACTCCAAGTTTACACGTAGACTATCCCTCTTGACGTTGTTTGTCTTTGCAAGTCGCCACGGGTGACATTTGGCTAACCATTGCCGTTGGAAGACTACCTGTGGCTGGGTCCCGTGCGATTATCAGAGAGTGTTGGACGAAGGAGAACATGAACAGGTGCACCGAACCCACCGAAATTTTTCTACTCATTTCAACTTCTTCTTCTTCGTCTTTCTTGTCCTCCCAAGGACCTGTGGTTTTAGAGGGGGAGAGAGAGAGAGAGAGAGAGAGAGAGAGAGAAAGTATAAAAGACGAACGAATTCGCCCGTTCGGAAATTTCCTCTACAAACCCTCGTAATGTTTGGTCGCCAGTATAAGATGAATGGTGTTGACAGATACAATGGAAGTTAGTAAATCCTTAATTTGTGGCACCTCTTCCAATAGCTTTGAATACTACTAACGCTTCGTTACATGCTTCTAGCACACATTGGTTCAACCCATGAGCCCACAGTTGATTTTGTATATCTTACTTTCAATGTATATTTCAGCATCTTGTTGTCTATATCAAATCGCCACCGTACAAACGCTACTACGCCTCTCACACGCACACACACCTCCTCTTGGGTCACCTCTACACTGTGTGTCGCCATAGCTGCCATCCAATAACCCACAACACCTCCCCCAAGTTCGCCACCCACAAAATGTCTCCCCACTGATGTCGCATGTCGTGCGCTTTCTATCGCGATTGCCAGGTGTTTACTAAACGAAAAAGAAAAAGCACAGCTCAGCACACACACATACAGCAAGCAGCCCACGGCCAACTTCATTACTCCATCTACCATGTCCTCACAAACATTCACTCAGGCCAGATCACAGGCATTATCGTTAGAAAAACAGACCGAGCAGTTATTATCGAAGTTCTCGCAGTTCCAGACGCTGCACAACCTCGACTCCACCCCGGATGAAAGCTTGATCATCCAGCAGATCACGGACCTCTTGACCCGGCGAGACGACGTGATTGCCAAGATGAACCGGATCGCCACGATGCAGACGAGCAACTTGAGCACGAGCAAGTTGCAGCAGTTTGCGCGACATCAGGAGAAGCTCAACGATGACAAGATGTCGTTTAACAATATCTCGAATAGGATCACGGAGGAGCGAAATAAGAATAATTTGTTGTTCCATGTGCAGAACGATATCAATGTGCATAAGCAGAGAGAAACGAATAGCAATGGTGGGATCAATGCCAATGATTACATTTTGGAGGAGCTGGAAAGGGTCAATAATGTGAGCAACATAGCGGATAGATTGTTGCAGGGGGCGTTCAATACGAGAGACGAGTTGTTGAACCAGCGCCAGTACTTGAACAATGCCCAGTCAAAGATATTGAGCAGCTTGCAGAGCATACCTGGGTTGAACGTCTTGATAAGCAAGATCAACACGAGAAGGAAGAGAGACACGTTGATCTTGGCGTTTGTCATTGCCCTCTGCATATTAGTGTTGTTCTTTGTCTAGCCCATGGGGTGTCTACCATTTTGCTATTGTTGTCTAAATGGGGAAAGTCTATAATATTAACATTAATATAAGAAGAAATAACTAAAAAAAGGGTAGATCAAACTACAAGATAAAAATCAAAGGAGCAAAGATTGCAAAAGGAGGGAAGAAAGACATAGCACGGCCCTCGGCATTGGGAGCAGCACCTCCAACCAGCGTGGCAGATATTTCAAACAAGAGCGTAGCTAAAGGATGGTAGGTGTTGTGCAGAACAGTAATGATACTCTCAATAAGACACATACTGTCGAATTCCAAGTCAGCCTTGTCTATTGAGATTTTGGGAATGTTGGCAGCGTCGGATGTGTGCAAGCGTGATTCGTCTAAAGTGTCTTTTAAACCGTCAATCTCGGTGGAATAACCAGGGCCAAGCTCGTGGGATGTCGTGGTTGTGGCAGCGTCAGGAGATCCACTGTCTTTGGTAGTGGTTGCATCTTCTTTGTCCTCTTTGTTAGTCTCATGAGGGACGTTCCCGTTTCCATCGTCGTGGTCAGATTCATGTGCCTGGTTTGTTTCCACAATATCAGGAGAACCTCCACCGACGCTAGTACCTTCTGCACGTTTACCTTGGCCAGGCTCACTAGCGTCATGGGGAACGTTACCGTCTTGGTTTCCTTGGCCAGGTTCATGGACGGGAGGAGAGCCTCCATGTTGTTCATCCAAATCACCACTATCATGACCGTGTTCATCAAACTAATCAAGAACCACATCGTAGCTAGCTTCAGCAAACTCATGCTTGCTGCTTGACGGCACACCAGTAGCTAAATTTGTGCCATATGTGATGTCTTCGTCGTATGGGGCCGAGTCACGACTAGTGTGGGAATCGGAAATGTACACCGTTGATGGATCAAGGAACTCAGGGCGGTGAAGGAAGATGGGTTTTCGTCGACAACGGATAGGAAGAGCGTAGTTGAGCCGACGACGACAACTGCAGGACCGTCGATGACGGTTACGTGAATTGTGGAGGCGGTGGATGAGGTAGACATAGCTGTTTCTTTAGAATTCTTCGACGATGAACTCTTCAGTGGTTTAACAGAAGACTTGAATCCTTTCTTGGTGGTTGACGATCCCTTATTTGAACCTTTTGAAGAGCCAGTTACAGCAGGACCATTCGTCACCATACCATCTTCGGAATCGTCCTTGGGGTTCCTTCGTATTCGCCATCATCAGTGATAGAGACACCTGAAGGCTTAACCCAAGTCGAACCATGAGGCTCACCATCGTCTGAAAACACCTGAGTGGTTTCACCGCCCTCAGGCGTCACCATCGAGTCAACAATCTCAATCTGCGAAGCGGACACAAATGTCACCGCCCCATCGTCAGTGCTCGTCACACCCATCAAACCAGTCTCAACAGCAACGTGTGTAGTTATCGTGGGGGGGGGACTGATCACAGACACTGGTTTCGTGGACTCGCCAGCGACGAATGCGTGGCTGGACAAAGTGAGCGGACTCGTGCTTCCAATGCTGTGGTGAGCGGAATGGACATCTGAGGCATCTGGGTATGTAGATGCGGGCGTCACTTCTGACTTGGTAGCTGTATCGGCAATGTTCTGACCAAGTAATGTGTTTGGTTGGGTCTGGGAATCGACCGTCACTGGGATTTCAGAAAGTGAGCTAGCTGGTGCCTTATTGTTAGACGACCCAGCACTTGAAGCGGCAATAGGCGATTTGTCGATATCTGATGACACGGCTCCAATGACGATCTCCGAAGGACTTTGCAAAACCATTGATCCGTCCGCGTCAAAGGAAGTGCTAGAACTAGCGACGGTGTCATCAGAGTCTGATTCTATGCGAATACCAGACGCGGATTCAAACGCAAATGTAGCTTCTGGTTCTTTCTCAGGTTCCAAGGCTCCATTCTTTGTGGTAGATGTAAGGTGGTCCGGGTATCCGTCAGACGTAGGTGCTGGGACATCGACAGATACGGTAAGTGACGCTGGTCTGTTTGGTAATCTAGATGGTTTCTTGATTTTCGATGTGGTTGGTGATGCCTTGTTGGGGTCTTCATTGACGTCTGATTCAGAAACAATGTTCATCTCTGATGCCAGTACCAAACTTGGTGTTTCAGATTCTGCCGTGTTTGATGCTGATCCCAAGTTTGGCTTTTCAGACACAGCTAAGCCAGCAATTAATCGAACATAAACGCAGTTCGTTGTTTGGGATCCATTGATTTTAGAAACAGACTGCTTCTCTTTCTTTGCTGACGACAGCAGTTGTGTTGGATCCGAGTCTGGCAAGAAACTCACTTCCGATGCAGACTCAAACCCAACTGACGTACCTGATCCCGTTGCTGGCACTTCAGTACTATGTGTTTCCTCCAACGTTGCATCCTCTGAGAAACTCAAATCAGAAGCCACCTCCAAACTCATGGTGAGCTCCGGCGCCTCAGTGGTTTCACCCTCTTTGGAACCTTCTGCTCCAGAACAGGGACCAGTGGTAATTGCAGCTTCTGGCTGGTTTGACGTAGCTGGTTTCTGTGGTTCAATAACTTCCAACGGTGCAATCACCTGCTGATTACCTTCCTCTGTCTTGACTCCCAGATTAAGCGTCGTTGCCTGTGATGACGTTGTGGTTGTAGTTGCAGACTATGAATCACCAATGAAACTCAACTCAGACGCAGACTCTAACTGAACAGATTCTTTCTTTTCTTCAGACGATGGTTCGTCACTGGTCGTCGATTCAGATAGTAGCGTAGATCTCAGTCCTTGTGCAATGTCCACGTTCCTGCTTCACCATTCAGCCCTGCTCCAGAACCTCCTCCATTGTGGCTCTCTTCATTATCATCACCACCTTCTAACTCAGAATCTACTGGTTGTCCAGCTTCGTTTGTTGTTGTAGTAGTTCCGACGGTAGTCCCTGCTGTTGTTTCATGATCGAGGTCTGAGGGCAGTCCAAGGTTGTGGATACCGGCCTGAGAAGCAGCAGCAACCAACTCTCCGTCCTTGTCTTTAGTAGTTGTGTCCTGTTTGCCTCCTGACTGTTCTGGTTCACCCGGGTTGTCTGTGTCTGGTTCGGGGGTTGCTGGATCAACTAGATCGGATGGTTCTGGTTCGTTTGACTCCCCATCACCACCCTCTGGCTCTGTCTTTTCTTGGTTTACGCCTTCATTTGCAGTAGTAGTACTTCCTGTAGCAGTACCTGCTGGCGTTTCGTTGTCAAAGCCTGGAGCAAGTCTGAAGTTATGATTATCTGGATGGGTAGTAGTGGTAGCTACTTCTTCTTGCTTATCGTCAGTGGTGCTGTCTTTGTCTTCATCTGGATTTGTTGGATCGATGACGTCGACTGGTTGTTCGGGTTCGACTTGAGTATCTGTAGCTGGCTCTAATGGCTCTAGTTCTCCTTGTTTGTCTGCAGTTGGCTCTGGACCGTTGAGCTCGACATATGTAAGGACTGGAGCATTTGGTTCTGTTGGGGTAGCTTCGGGAGCTTTCGATTCCATAGGAGTAGCATCAGGTACATTAGGCTCCACTAAACCTGGCTCTTATACCTGCTCAGTGCCATCTGCATTTCCTTTAGATGGTTCCTTCTCCTCTACCTCTTCATTCAACTCTAGTTCTCCGTGAACTACATCCGTAGGTTTGGCATCAGGATCCACCACTCCAATCGTATTTGTTTCGATAGCACCAACTGCGACTTCATGCACCACGCCGAACGCACTCGTGATTGGGTCCTTTATCGCATCAGTCGTCTCACTCAAGGGTGTAGAATGGATCTCCGCATCCCCATCAGCATTATGCTCGATACTCGCTATCGCCGTCGCCGTTCTCTCCATACCGTTCTGAGCCGTGACGTACTTCGTGGTATAGCTCCCCGGCTCAACTCCCACCGCCTGTGGGATAACCGACTGGCACCGCGGGCAATGGTCTGCCTTGAGTGCACCACTAGGAATCGGTGCCGCCTACGCCAATGCGTTGTTCGTGTTGTCACTAGACACAACTCGGAAGAACCCCTTATCTTACCCCTTACTAATCTGGAAATGCTTCTGGTATCCAAGATGCCTCATCGTCAAGATCCCTGACTGCAGATCGTAGTCCCAAGGTGCCTGTCTTCCTTTCCCGGCAAGCTTGAGCTCGATGGAGATGATGTTGCCATTCCCGAACCCAGCGCCTTTATACGTGGCTTCCTCCTTCCCTGGCGCTGAAGGAATGCTGGATGTGTCCGCGAGAACGGAAATCTGATTTCTGGCGGTGTACGTTGTCTTCACCGCAACGCGGGAGTTCTTCTGGATCGTGATGCACCCGGCCCGGAGATCGTGGTGGTTGTAAAGACAGATTTGGCTGTTGTTGGTCGTCTCGTTGGCCGAGTGGGGCGTGACGAGCTCCCCGTGGGGCTTGTATAAGGGGTTCCTGTAGAGCACAATCATCCCTGAATTGGACCACGCTCTTGGCCTTGAGTTAGGAGGACACAGTGTGAGGAGACGCGGAGGTGACGAACGAGCAGCCGGTCCACAGGTAGGAACTGGCGTGTAGGGAGGTGGACCGGAAGTCGAGGACCATGAGTCCGTTGTTGGTGAAGGTGGACAGGGAGTGGTCGTTGGAGAATTTCAATGCTCAGGAGGTGCTTGTGGATGTGAGGAATATGGAGGCGTCGTTTATGAAACTCCCTACGTAGCTGAAGTCGTCGTTGTTGAAGACGGACCATGAGGCATCTTTTAGAATAGTTACACCATCGTATTTTAACTTTCGCTCGCTGGATGTGATGGTGTTGTGCCATATCACGATGTTGTTATAGGGTGCCTCTACTATCCCAAGTGTGAGTAGTAGAATAAGTAATAGCCAAAACATTGATATGAGTGTACGTGTCTGTGTGTGTATGTGTGTTTGGTGGTTTCGTATATGGTTCTTTAAAAATTTGAGAGGTTCCAGGAATAGATATGAAAAGTGTATGTTATAATTACGATCAAAAAAAACCCAAAGTTAAAAACTTTAACTCTAAAAAAGAAACTAAATGGCGATATCATGTTTTAATTGTGACACCCACCGTGGGTAGAGAGACATGGCTCCTCCTTCTATTATTATTATCTTGAGTTTGCCTTTTGGTGAGTGGATAGAAAATAATAAACATACTGCAAAATAATAATAGTAACAACGCCCATCAACAATCTGCAAATGATGTGCCAAGACATGACAGGAACTTCAGAGAGGTGTATCCGATTCCAATGCCAAACAGCTCCTGGCTCATGTCCAACATAGACTCCATTGCTGAGCTACCAATAGGCTCCAATTCCAAACAACGCAAGAACTCACATTGTTCCATCTCTCCCCAATTGCACCACACCTACAGGTCCTCCTAGTGCTATAATTATCTAACACTGACGCTTTTGACGTCAACGTTGCAAGATCAAAGCAACGGCCGCAAAAACAAAAAATAATGATCTGAATACCAGTCCAAAAAGCGCTCACCCACACCCAAACACACACGCATTCCGTATCTCCCCATTCTAGCCAGTCGCTATGTTACTAGTGAGCTACTCCCGTCCAGCGCTAGTTCCTAGTTAGTTGTTTCTTTTGAATCACCCACAGGCCACATTCATTCTTCTTAGCTTCCTCGGTGTTGATATTCCTGTAAGACAGATCTCCGTTAAATAAGTTGTGGCCCTAGCTGGAGGCTCTACCGGGTATGTAACTCTGAGAGTAAGCATAAGGAGGATACGAGACCGTATGTTTCCTTTTTGAGAAATCGACGATAAAAAGAAATCAGGCGTGGATTTCTTTTTTGGATGGTGCTTGTACCCCGATGGTTTGCCTTTTGCCTCATTGGGTATATAGGAGGGAGTGGGTTCTTCGCTATACTCGGAGAAATGACATGATGCGTATGTGGTGGAGAGGAGATGCCGTGGGAAGTTGTTCCGAAAGGGACAAGATGGGTGGAGATAAGTTAAGATGAGATATTCCGAGATGGAACTTCCGTAACTCACCTGAGATGTACAACGTCATCACCATACCCGATGTTTACTTACCCAACGGTAGAACCTGCTCTATACGTAACCCACTCCCTGTCTCTCAGACTTTATACCTTCAAACGAAGATCCTTGCAAAATTGTCGTCTACGCGACATTTCCTGTCCCGATTACGACATTTTCCAGAACACATCTCATCTCTCTCTTAGTAAAGAAAAAATTTCAGAGATCGCTAGCTTCACGAAATCCCTGGAAATCAGGACATACTCCGCATATATACCACCACACATTACATAATGGCTAAGAAGCAGTCTATATCGAAAGCACTCGAGAGTGTCGAGAAGATCAAAGTGGCTAGTGATAAGTCTGTTGAGGACATTGAAGAGGATTTACAATTGCCTTCGTCTTCGGATGATGATGCGAGTGACGTCGAAGAGGAGGAAGAACATGTGTTGTCTGAAGAGAGTGATGATGAGGACGTGGATGAGGAAATAAACGGATTGTCCAGTGATGAAGAAGAGGAAGAGGAAGGATCCAAGGAAAGCAAGTCTGGCCACTCCGTGAATAAAGTCATCAAAGCCAGTGAGGAAGAAGGAGAGACAGGTTCCAAGAAGTCCAAGAAGACAAAGAAGTCCGGTGTTATATATATCGGCAGATTACCGGAAGGCTTCCAAGAGAAGGAATTAAAGACATACTTCAAGCAGTTTGGCGACATAGTGAACCTCAAGTTATCACGGAACAAGACGACGGGCAAGAGCAAGCACTACGGGTTCATAGAGTTCACGTCGCCTGAGGTTGCCCAGATCGCGGCGGAGACGATGAACAACTACTTGTTGTTTGGACACTTGATCAAATGTGAGGTTGTTAGCGAGCCGTTCAAGGACTTGTTCAAGGACTCCAAGAGGAAGTTCAAGGTGATCCCCTGGAAGAAGATCGCGAAGGATAAGCACGATAAGCCCAAGTCGGCGAAGGAGTGGGCGAAGTTAGTGGAGAAGTTTGAAGAGTCCAAGAAGAAGAAGCAGAAGGAGTTGAAGAGCAAAGGTATTGATTTTAATTTGGCTGCTATATAAAGGAGATAAGAGAGGAGGACAACAAGCGCAAACGAGCATTTTGTTGATGTGTAAAGCAGGTATAGATAATAGCGGATAACGTAGAATAAGACATCTCCAACTTCCGACCCGAATCTCTGGGGATAGGGATTGGTGTAGTGGTGAGGGTGGATATTTTGTTTTGCCTAATTAGGATAAATTGTCCCAGTCAGTTGAAAGAGCGAGGCGTAAGCCATTTCTTTTTCTAACTGCAAATAGCATGCGGATGCGATAGCGAAGAGAGAAGTCACGGCCAGGTGACTAGGTAGTGGCATTATAATAAGATGGCGCATCATTGGTTCTAGCTGGCAGGGTTATTATTAAGCTTGAATAGTTCAAAAAAAAATCGTACCATGAATGTGTATATGCATGGAAGCAATGGGGAAGCCTGCGCCTGTGAGTAGTAGGAGTAGCGGGGGTGCCTTGTTTAGGGGTAAATGTCAGCACATGAACAGCAGTTGAAGTGGGTGCCAATAAAGTAAGAACATCTTGTGAAAAATCAAAAGCAATGGTATATGTGTTCCTGCATACAGCGCCAGAGTCAACGAGCAAAAAAAAAGAAAGAAAGCAAAAGAGAGAAAAACTTATCGTATAAAAACCACACAAAAATTTCCCAATCCCAATTCCTTCATTCTTCTTCTTTTACTGATTTAACCCCCATTATCTTATTACCATGACTGACACAGACACCACGACCACCATCTACACCCACGAAGAGGTTGCGCAGCACACCACCCACGACGACTTGTGGGTTATTCTCAATGGTAAGGTCTACAACATCTCCAACTACATAGACGAGCACCCAGGTGGTGAAGAAGTCATTCTTGATTGCGCCGGCACAGACGCCACTGAGGCCTTTGACGACATTGGCCACTCCGACGAGGCCCACGAAATCTTGGAAAAGTTGTACATTGGTAACTTGAAGGGCGCTAAGATTGTTGAGGCCAAGCACGCGCAGTCGTTCAGCACGGACGAAGACTCCGGTATCAACTTCCCATTGATTGCTGTTGGTGTGTTTTTGGCTGCTTTCGGTGTCTACTACTACAAGACCAACTTTGCCTAAGCATGCCTCCCCATAAGAAGGAGTACAGTTGAAGGACAGGGTAGAAGAGATGGGAAAAAAGCGGACCCAACAAAGATTATTTTCACAGATCACATGGAGGGGCTGATCCCACTTTTTGACATCAACATCTACGGCACGAAGAAAGAGAGAAAGAAATAAAGTCTATGGAAGAGGAAATGGATCACATTAGAGCTTTTCTTTATGTAACATATATATATATACTAATACAGATTTACAGATACACATCATCCCCAGGGCTTATCATCCGATGGTGCCCAAAAAAGAATCCACTGTGGATGAGCGAAGTCAGGAGATATCGGAGTAGCTCATTCTTTTGGATCTCTAGATCTTCTCCTCTTGGACTCTACGCTGGCTCTTGGTGCTACGAGATGATATCACCAGGTGTCAATCTGGAGATTGGTGGAAAGTGTGTTGATTTTTTAGTAAGCAAAAATTTGTTGAGTTCTATTGGATGTTCTGGTGCGGCCACTTCCCCCTCCCACCCCTCGCCTTGTTTTTTCTTTTGGGTCGGCCAGCGGAAGTAAGACGCACGCACAGGAGCACCACGGATAAATATCCACTTTTCACACGCGTTGATTGACGGTTGTGTGAATTGTGGGGAATACGGATAAGGGGGGGTATACCACTCACACACAGCTAGTATGTCAGACCATTTTCTATATCAGATCTCGTAGTCCCCTTGAGAGCTGATGCAAGTCTATGCTCCTGTGATATTGCCCCCAAGGAAGCGTGGGGCATTTTATCAGGGCCCTGAAGAACCCTTGATGGCTGAGTCAGTAGACGTCAGAGAGGTTGTGCTTTGGAAGTAGCTGAAGATGTAGGGACACCCGACGCTATAGTTCTCTTGAGCAGCCATGCTAGCACTTTTTATGTGGCTCCTGGAAGCTCTGCGTCTTCTCTGCGTTGAATCAACGTGGAGTTACGAAAGGTAGCCTCTGGTGAGTTTAAACAAGAGAAGGCTCTACAAGGTATCGAGGATAAAAGTAATTAAACAACATGCATATATTAATAAACGGATCCGTTGAGCTAGAACCTGTTAAATAGTAAGTAAGACCATACATAGTAAAAGAATTCTATGGAAATGCTTAAAATCTAAACAACTTTTGCAAATGTGGAAGAGAAGAGAAGAGAAGAAGAGTCCTCTCAACAAACTTTCCTTCCACGGCCAAGGAGAGAATTCGTCATTTATTTATACCCTCCGATGTTGTTGTTTCTCCACCAGGTTGAAGTTCCAGTACCATCACTTTCAGTTAATATAAACCCACTCTACGCCCCACCGCAACCGGGATGATACCACCTTCATGCCTAGTGTCATTCACCAACCGTTGTAAATGACGCACGCGTAGTGGGACACTTATTTACGTAACTATCATGTCATTATTGCTAATCTCAATGAAGCTCGGCGTGTGTGTGTTCAGGCTTGATGACTTGGTGATTTCGCAGCCGCGCTCCTCATCGCCAGCTTAATCCACCTCAGGCGTAAGTTAGAAACCACTTACGTTATAAAAAGAAAAGGTCAGCGGGCGTCATACGATCTCGTCATGGGGTGGATAACTCACAATAGAAAGGATTCCCCGTAATATCTTATTATATTGCCATATATCCATCTCATTGTTCTCATCACTAGCTACAGCCCTGATCTAAGAGTAATTTCACCCACCTCATGCTGCGTTTCTTTTTTTACACCCAAAAAAGCACCGAAAGTGCATGAAATCACAGACCCCCCCGAGATCCGACTCTGCCTACGGTACCAGCTTACTAATCTACGCTTTCTAGACTCCAGGAGATCAAGTCATATAAGGATCTCTGTGCCTCTGTCTTCGACAATTTCTCTGTTATCAATGGGCACCATGGGACAATCTACCAAGAAGAGCAAGACAAAGAAAGGAGATAGAGGGGATGGTGCAGGACATAGACATCCTGGTGCTGTGTCTAATGAGAAACTGACGACCAAGACGAACTTTATCTGGATGATAATCTCAGCATTATGTTATAGTTCACGCTAGCCATATCCTCCTTGGTATCATATTTTTGCAGGTTATATGTCTTTTTTTTACAGGTTGTGTGTGTCCTGCATAATAGATGGGATTTTTTCTGTGTTCTGGCGATGGTGGGTTGGTTGGTAGCTGGCACGCACACGCTCAGTTTTCAGTCGCATCAAATTTTTTCTCTGTGGGTTGAGTGAGACTCTGGCACTGAAAACTTCTTCTCTTTCTTCCCTTTTTCCTTCTCTTTCTTTCACACTTCCCATACTATTATTCAAATACAGTACAACATGGTATGTACCCTACCTGCCCTCACATAGACCTTCATCCCAGGCATCCATGTCCATGTCCAAGGCCAGGTCCAGGTCCATCTTTCACAGGATGAACGAAACAACGAACTAGGAAGTACTAACATCATTTTTCTTTTAGGACGCTAAAACCCCAGTCACTTTAGCCAAAGTTATCAAAGTCTTAGGTAGAACCGGATCCAGAGGTGGTGTCACCCAAGTCAGAGTCGAGTTTTTGGAAGACGCCTCCAGAACCATTGTCAGAAACGTTAAAGGTCCAGTCAGAGAAAACGATATCTTGTGTTTGATGGAATCTGAAAGAGAAGCTAGAAGATTGCGTTAAGTTGATTCTATCATTTACGATTGTCAAAGACAGATGATGAGAGATTCGGGGGATTTAAAAATCAAAATCAAGTGTAATTTTAGTTGCATGATGATGTGATATTTCAATAATTTATTGTGCTTTTAATACATGTCATTTCTATAATAGAACTAATGGAGAGATGGGGGGTTCCTATCTAACATTGCCATGGAGGTACCCTTAGGATTGAAACCCCAGTAGTGTTGGATAACGATGTAGATTATAATTACGTGTGTTTTCTGATATCTCTGTCTTTTTTACATAATATTCATCACGTGCATTTAGTGTTTTCCTAGGGTTTCAACCCTAACGCGACAAAAGTCGCGAGTTTGCGATGTCGCACAACGACATCCCCATACTTAACTCCACGACATTCCTCGCGACATCGCTGGATTAGAGGATGACGATGACGATGACGAAGAACGACTGGCAAATATCAACGAGCACCGAAAAATCACAACAAGCAAGCGCAAGGCAATACACACCATTTACTAGATAAAGATGTCTGATTTAGAAGATGATTTGTTAGCATTGGCAGGAGGCGAAGATAACACCTATGAGTCTGCTGAAGAAGAAGACGAGGAGATTCCATTATCGAAGAGAAAACAAACTACGACTGGGTCCGAGGACGAAGACGATACGGTATTGTCGAAGCGTCGTAAGGTGGACTACCTGGAAGACGCACAGGATGAAGACGAAGAAGAAGAAGAAGAAGAGTTGATCAATCCGTATCCGTTAGAAGGAAAGTACAGAGATGAAGACGACCGGGCGGAGTTGGAGGACATGCCGGAAGTCAGAAGGGAGCAGATCTTGTTTGAAAGAGAGCAGGAGATGGATAAGTTCAAGGAGAAGAAGTACTTGCAGGACAGAATGAAGAGGCAGAAGCAGGTGAATAAGTACAACACGGGGTTAGCGCAGGAGGAGCCCACGAGGGTGTCTGGCAGGGCCAAGACCGGGATCAAGGCGGAGAAGAAGGATAAGTTGAACGAGTTGCGCAAACAGCGTGAGCAGCATTCGAGGAAGAAGAGCAAGAAGGATCTTGATTATGGAGAGTACTCGGAGGATGAAGATGAGGAGGAAGAGGAAGAGGAAGATGATGATATTGCGGAGGTTTCGGAGGATGAGTTTGATGATTATGAAGAAAGTGTTCAGTGGGGAGGTGTTTCTAAGGTGAAGAAAGCTAAGGTGAAGAAGTCGACCGAGGTTGCTAAGTTGGAGGACGTCAATAAGATCACGTTTGGATGGAGAACGTATCAGCAGTATTGTTTTAATCCTGGGTTTGAAGATGCTGTGGTTGACACGTTTGGTAGGATCAATATTGGGCCGGATAAGGTGACGAGACGGGATGCTTATAGAATGGTGAAGATCATTGGCGTGAAGTTGAAGAAAGACAGGACGTATAAATGGGGGAACTCGAGGTTTGACATTTATTTGACAGTGAGTCAGAACAGGAATCAAGTTAAGGATTTCCCAATTAATTTCTTTTCCAACTCGCCCATTACAGAAGAAGAGTTTGAAAGATACAATAAGGAGTTGAGGAAAACAGATGAAGGGCTTGACTTGTTGGATGACGTGAATGCCAAGTTTGAGGAGGTGAATGCGTTTTTCGCCAAGGGATTGACTGATCAGGATATCAACAGTATGATTGAAAGAAAGAAACGGTTGAATGGCAATAAAGGAGGTATACGTGCAGTGGACGCCGTTACTCAGAAGACCAACTTGATGGATGAGTTAAAGATTGCCAAGCAGCAGGGTAATTTCAACAAGGTGAGTCAGATTCTTTCTGATCTTAAACACATTGAGAAGATCTTACAGGATGAGGCATCGAACAATGTGCAAAGCAAAGAATCGGTGATTAGTAAAGTGAATGAAAGAAACAGGAAGTTGAATTCGACGAATATCAGGAAGGCCGAGATCAAGAACAAGGCGTTGGCTGGACAACAGGCCAATGATGGGGGAGATCCATTCTCTCGATTGAAAACGACCACCAAGATGTTTTATCAGGACTTGATCAACCAGGAGAATGAGAAGGCGCTTAAGGAGGTGAATATGCAAGAGTTGATTGATGAGAAGAACAAGCAAGAGGAGGAGATTTCCAAATCGACGTATAGGGAGTTGGGAGAGATGGAGAAGTTGATCCGGTCGATTGACTTTGAAATTGAGTTAGAGTTGTGAAGGCGTAGGGCAGAGCGTGTATTATGTAATGTAGTATAGTGAATGAAGTGAGCTACCAGTCTTGCGGATGATTTCCGTTTCAGGTGATATCAAAGTGGAATCACTGTAATTGACTGCATATAAAGAGCGGGCCGGAAACAGGGCTGCTACAATCTGATTGGTCAAGATAAATCTCCGGTTTGTCAGTGCGGTGAGGTGAGTTCGCCGCGGCTAATGGAAGTTGGTTGGTTGGGGGGGGAAGCCACCGGTGGTAGAATAATATACACACACACGTGATGCACACAGAGAGAGAGAGAGAGAGAGACAACAGGAGGGTGTGTGAGGTATCCTTGTTGTAAGAATAGACAGAATGTGTGTCAATTGGTGGTTGTTGATTAGGTAGAAGTCCATAGAATATGAGTTGGTTGGTTGGTTGGAGTGAGTTTTAGGTGTATCCTGTATATAGTGATAGTTGCTTATAAATTAATTTCTTTTTTTTTTTTTTGTTGTTTCTGACTCAGATTCCCCAAGTGACAACGTTTTGCTTAATTAGGGGACAACCTTAGAGAGAGAAAGAGAGAGAGAGAAAAATTTTCTATGGAAATATATACCCCCATTAGTATAAATCAACCCAACATTCCTTCCCTTTGTTTCTTTCTTTCTTTATTTCTTTCTGATCTCCCCCCTTCTTTTTACTTCTACTACTACTACTACTACCACTCAACTTTAACTAACGATGAACTTCGACTACTTGCAGAACTTAAACATCGACTTTGGTAACACAGACTCAACCATATCACCACAGATCGATCAACACGAATTGGACTTGTTCACCCAGGCTACCACCAATGACTTCTTCTCATTGGATGTCTTTGGCAACGACCAAATACCAATCAAACCAAAACAACAACAACAACAACAACAGCCACAACAACAACCACAGGAAGAAGAACCAGTTCAACTCAAACAAGAACCTATCGAAAACCAACACTTTACTGAGTTTCAATTCACAAATATCACACCACCTCAACAACAAGATCAATTAACCATCCCTCCTCAGCCAGAACCACAACCACAAGTGGTAAACAAGACCGCAGTGGTAGCAGCACAAGAAGACAAGAGAAAGAGAAACACAGCAGCCAGCGCCAGATTCAGAATCAAGAAGAAGTTGAAGGAACAAGAACTAATACAACGCTCCAAGGAGTTGGAAGAAAAGGTGTCTGTGTTGGAAAAGAAGTTGAAGAGCATAGAGATGGAGAACAAGATCCTCAAATCGATCTTGTTGAAGGAACAAGAGAAGAAGAATGACGACTTGTTGGAGACCATCAAAAAGAGAAGTCTAGATGATTGGCATTGGAGCTCTTAACGTAAGAAGAAAAAGTAACATAAAAAAAAAAAGGGAATGAATAATGGATTTGTTTGGTTCTTGTTTTTGTTAGATTTAGTATTTTGTTGTACTTGTAGTATTATATTTAATTCCGTTGATATATACATTTTCAATTCATAGTTTGATCAACAACATCCCACTGGGTGGACGATTCATGGGGTAAAGGTTGGTGATGCGTTAGTGTAGCCCACGGGTGCACGGGAATCAAACAATGCAACACAACAAGAAGAGACAAAAAAAAACGTGTGACCTGGTGGTACTGGTGGCATACGCTACGACGACCACAACCACCAACCACAAGCCCAGGGCATCGACTGATGGTCCACAGCAAGTTACAAACAAACTCACAGTACAGTCGTAAGGAGGGGTCTACCACACAGCAATGTACAAGAAAAGGGGTAGCAGGTACGGTGTCTGCCATACGTCGGTACAAAATCGGAGTCAACAACAACAACAACACATTCCACCCTCTTGGTGCAATATGTGGAATGGGCTTTACTCATGGAGCTCATTGTTTTACATAATTGTCCACACCAACTGCTCACCAAAAACCAAACAATGGAAACGCAAGTAGTATGTCCACCTTTGCCACTTGCTGTATGTACGTACCTACCATTACCTAAGTGGTTCATCACACTGCCCCCTCCTCCTCCTCCTCCTCCTCTTCCCCCTTGTTCTCCACCTCTTCGACTCTGTGGTTGTAGTTGTAGATAGGGGCGGAATGGGGAGGGGGGTGTTCACGTGACACACGCCTTGTGATTATTTTTTCTCTTGCGTTGTAAAGTTTTAAGGAAAGTGTGGGAGTAACCAGCATAAACACAACGACCCACCACCATCACCATCAACTATCCACCAACCCCTATTACTAATCTTCAAACTGTCAACAACATCTTAACCATACCATAAACAACCACTTCTTACTAGTCCCACATTTCAAGTGGAACAACCCTCCCCCTTTTACCTTCTTGTATTTATTATCCCATTATTTATTAGCTCATTCCACCATATCATCATCACCATCACCAGATATTACTCCACATTCATTAGTCGACCCCCCTACCCCCACCCATCATGTCAGATATACCAGAGATAAAAACACCCATTGACGAAGACCAGGACTCCTTATTCGACAACTCCATCTTCGGCAAGCCAGAATTGCACCATATCTTATCAGATCGCTCCATTTCCCCATGCCACACAGACTCGGACCAGTCCCCCTCTAGGCAGTCCTTGGAGCAGCGATTGCAGGAACGCCCGGGCCCTACCGTCATCCAACACATGCCTGTGAGCTCATACATCAAGACACCGTACTCCCTGACAGTGCCAATTGGGTCAAAACTCCAGCATCAACAGTACGCTTCCTCGACAACGACAACGTCGTCGCTGGCTAACGATAGTAGAATAGGCGTCAAGTTGGCATCATCGAACAACCCGACAGTTGTCATGGAGTTGGATTTAGATGGGAATGTGAGGTACTTGAGCAAGAACTGGGAGTATATTGTCGGAACCCAGATTAGAAAGATACTAAATCGGCATATATCCAAGATTATCATTGCTAATAATGACGAAGACGTTCAGGTGTTTAATACCGCTATTGACGCCATGATTAAAGAGGACTGCAGTTACAAGATCAAGTTCATTACTGCTACTAATCATATACGGAGAGAGAAGTCGTTGAGCAGATCTCAGGGCGATGAGGGAGATGAAACTGGAAAACGTCGACTGCATCAGGAAAGTGACGAGGAAGTACCAAGACCTAATTATTTGACTCCGCATAACTCAGTTGAAGATTTACCATATACTCAACTAGATGACTTCATAAAACCTACAGAACATGGGGAAGAAGAAGATGATGATGAGGAGGAGGACGGCGAAACTTCGAGTACTTTGTCTTCAGATATATCAAACGACGGAGAAGTGATAGAACTAGAAGCAGAAGGGATACTAATACATGATCAAAAGACAAAACTACCCACCCATTCAATGTGGACCATCCGTCCGTTTGTTCAAATCGACTTGGATTTGACCTTACCCCTAACCCTCATTGACTTATTAGGTTTTGGTGCAGAGATATTTGAAGGGTACTTGGTGAGTCTTAAGAATCAGGGCATCATCGACGAAGAGAGCGTACCACCACCTAAAACAGTGTTGTGTCGTATCTGTGAGACCTACTTCCCAGCCTGGTTTATTGAGAAACACTCCGATATATGTATCTTGGAGCATCGTGCGGGTGAAGACCTACAACAGTTTCATGACGCCATTAGCGAGCAGCGTGATTTGATCATTAGGGTGTCGGAAAGCATCGCGATTGCGGGGCAATTACTGCCTTCGCCACTGATACTGGGCCTGAGCACCCCTCCACAGTTGTTAACCAACCAATCCCATATTGCATCCTCGTCTTCTGCATCTTCCTTAATATCATCCACCTCGTCCAGCTCATCCGACGAAAGCAGCGGGCTGTCGTCACACATACTATTGGAATACAAGGGGATTCCGTTACCAAGCGCATCAGATTTCCCATCGCCGAAACTAGCCAACAAGGTGTTGACAAAGAACTTCCAAGCGAAGAACAAGTCCCTAATGTACTCCAAGAAGTTCCCCTTTGGTATATTGCAGAGAATTGTTGAGTTATGTGATGAAGCATTGTTGATTAACCCTCCTTCGAACAACGACGACAACGTCTTGGCATTCTCGCCCGGGTCTGAAAAAGCATTGAACTCAGTCATGAACCCTAACGTCCTTGAGACTTCTGATTTGGCCATTAGACAAATCATCGAAGATACGCAGCAGCTAGTAGCTGACAAGTTGGACACCTTGTCACGATTGGTTTCTATATTGCAATACCTGGAGAAAATCAAGCACGAGGTGGACCTGTTGGTTTTGAAAACAGTCGGAGAAACAGTGGAAAGAATCAAGATCCAGACCATCTTGAACTCAAGAGAGTGCACTCCGTTGGATAGAGACAGTGCATTGGATATTTCAGAATCAGAAGACCTGGCCGTGTTGGGCGAACCCCTTTCTGTTGCACCCACATTGCAAGCTCCTAAACCTCGGCGAAGCAGCAAGAGCCCCAGTGGAACTCCTAATCTACTCGCGTTTGAGAATGCGGTCACTCCTAAGGATCTACTCCTTAAAGATAACAGCAACGCTGCTACTAGCTCCACCAAGTCATTCAACTCGTCATTGTCATCGATCCCATTAAACAGATCAGGTTCTAATTCATCAACACCACGAGCATCATCGGGTGTGATCCCGATACCGACAACCACGAGCAACTCATCACGAGAACTACTTGAATCAATGCAGACGTTAGATCTTTCCAAGCGATCATCCGAGAGCAATTCCCAGTACTCATCTCCGCGCCGCCACTTGTCTCCTGCGCCAATGTATGTGGAAAAGACCAACTTGACAACCTTGCAGAAAAACACCTTGGAGACGCCTGGCTCTTCTCCATTTATAACTACCGTTACACACAATGACGACTCGGAAAAGAAGATCACACATTTGTCACTAAACACCCACTTGTCACATCAATCGTCCGCTAGTTCAAGTCTGAAGAGCGCTACCATGAAACAGCAACCACCGATGTCTCCCTTGCTTGTGTCCTCACAACCACAGAGTAAAAGCACTGGTGGTATCAGAGATTACGAAGTCATTAGACCTATCAGTAAAGGTGCGTTTGGGTCGGTGTTCCTAGCCAAGCGGAAAATCACCGGTGATCTAGTTGCCATTAAAGTGTTGAAGAAACGAGACATGGTGGCGAAGAATCAAGTCTTGAATGTCAAATCAGAGAGGGCGGTGATGATGAGGCAGTCTGATTCTCCATATGTTGCGCAGCTATACAGCAGTTTCCAATCGCGAGACTATTTGTATATTGTCATGGAGTACCTAAACGGTGGTGACTGTGCTACGTTGATTAAGAACTTGGGCACCTTGGGTGTTGACTGGACGAGACGATACATTGCTGAGATTATTGTATGTGTTGATGATTTACACAGTCGTGGTATTATTCATCGAGACTTGAAACCTGATAATATCTTGATTGATCAGAATGGGCATTTGAAGTTGACTGATTTTGGATTATCGAGACTAGGTGTTGTTGGTAGACAACGAACACAGCAACAGCATCGTAAGAGCAGCACGAATGAACAAGGCATTGAGTTGTTTAGAAGCATGATTGAAGAGTCTCATCATAAACGAACAAACTCGATCACTCCGTTTACCTTATCTCCAAGCTTGGATTTCCCCAAGACTCCCACACAACAAACACCCACGTCAACCACAAGCACGTCAATGTCTCAGCCACCATTCGGCATCCCACCATCTCCTCAATCGTGCAATTCGCCAACGCTAGCATTCTTAGAGTCATCATTCACGGCGACTCCACCACCGCCACCACAACCTCCGCAACCTCCACAACCACAACACCAAAAGTCGTTTGCCAAACTCCGCAGTCGATCTGGATCCAGTGGGTTCATTGACTCCCCGATTCTCAAACCCATCATCCCACGTACGGCGTCTGAATCCTCATTTGCCATCTTGGACGACGATCAGATCTCAACGACAAACTACGCGTTGTACAATCCTGAGGCTGAAGACGAGAGCCAGAAGAACGTGATCAAGTTTGTGGGGACACCGGACTACCTTGCCCCCGAAACCATCCAGGGTGAAGGACAGAGCCAAGCTAGTGACTGGTGGTCCGTGGGTGTGATCATGTATGAAATGATCTACGGAATCACGCCGTTCCATGGCGACTCACCCAACAAGATCTTTGAAAACATCCTCCAGTGTTCCATCACGTGGCCGGAATCCGCCGACGGCGAGGACTTGACCTTAGCCAACGACCTTATTTCCAAGCTACTAGTCTTGAACCCCACCGAGAGATTAGGCTATGCAGGTGGGGCCAAGGACATCCAAGACCACGAGTTCTTCAAGGGTGAGGTTGACTGGGGCACGTTGTTTGACCGCAGTCCGCCATTCAAGCCCGAAGAAGGCATGAACTACCACGACGACCGCGGGGCCCTCAAGAGCAAACTCCCCATTGACGAAGACGCCGACGACGACATGATCATCAGCAACCACCTCCACCACCACCACCTCCATGGACACCACGGACATTACGACACGCGCCGAAGTAGCGGCGGAAGCAGCACCGGTGGGGGCACGGGAAGCAGCGGCGGAGGCGGAGGAGGTGCGGGAGGCATTGGCGGAAGCGGAAAACGGGAACGTCGTGGCAGTAAGTTGGTTGATCCAAGCGAGTTTGGTTCGTTCCTGTATAGAAACTTGTCAGTTTTGGAAAAGGAGAACAAGAAGGAGATTGAGAAGTTGAAGAATATGTATAGTTCGTAGTGTCAAAGAATGTATACGTTTTTTTCGGTGTTACTCTAATCGTTATGAGATGGATAACTCCGGTTTGACGTCCGGCCGTTACACGAACGGAGCGCCGACAGATATAGGATGCAGAAGGGCTCAGTATTCGGCATATGTCAGATCGGAGAAATCCCCCACGATGCCGCGGGAGTAAGATTTTAGACATTTTTTTTGCTTCCGTGGTGTGCGTGGCACAAAATGTGCAAATTAGCCTCAAAGCATGGCTAGAGGCAAGGAACGGGAATGTAATTTATTGGAGGACATAATCCGTTTATTCAATAAACATGCCCCGTTGACTTTTGTGTCCTTTAAAGAATCCCTAAAAATTCTCCCACTTTAAAAACCAATCACAATTTCATCCCCACTTTTTGTAAAAAATTCCCTCCTTCTCTTCTGACTATACTCACAGAGAACAATCTTTACCACCATGTCAATCATCGTCACTGGAGCAAGCGGATACGTGGGACAGCATATCCTCGCTGAGCTCTTATCCCACAACGACTCCCAACAGAAAGTCGTCGCCATAGTACGCTCCCAGTCTGCCCAGGACAAGCTCACCCAGCTCTTCCCCAACACGCCCAACCTCACCTTTGAGATCGTGTCCCAGCTCGACGCGCCCCACGCGCTCGACGCCGTGTTGGACGCCCACCAGGACGCCAGGGCTTTCGTCAACACCGCGCTGGTCGTCTCCTTCACCGCCGCCGACCCCGCCGCCGAGATCATCGACCCGTCCGTGGCCATCATCCGGAACACGCTCGAGAGCATTCGGGACCATGCGCCGGGCATCGAGCGCGTCGTGTTGACGTCGTCGTCCGCGAGCGTCGTGGGACCAGACAAGGCATTCGGGTACGCGGGCAAGTACGCCGAGGACGAGTGGTCGCCGTTGACATACGACATGGGGAAAACTAACGGGACCATGGCGTACTTCGTCGCGAAGAAGCTCGCGGAGCAGGAAGCATGGGATTTCGTTAAGGAGAACAAGGACGACGTGAAGTTCGATGTCGTTGCGATCATGCCTGGGTTGATCGTTGGGCCAGCGAGGTTCGACTCCGAGGTCACGAAGGATTCGCAGCCATCGACGGCGGGCATGATTGGCGGGTTATTGAAGCTTGGACGTGACGGGGAGATTCCACCCATGGCTGCTGGTGCCGTGGACGTGCGTGACGTCGCAAAGGTGCATGGCCTCGCTGTGAGGGAGAAGAAGTTTGGGAACCAGAGGGTGTTGCTTGAGTCGGACAAGTTGGTCAATGACAACGTGATCGAGGTGATTAGAGAGAAGTTCCCTGAGTGGAAGGACAAGTTGCCAGTTCCTAGCCCAGTGAGCGAGTCTGAGTTCGTGAGACCGGACGATAAGAGGTCCCGTAAGTTGATCGGGTTTGAGTTGAGGGGATTGGATGAGAGTGTCGTGGATTTGGTCAAGCAGATTGATGCCGCTGCTGATAGTGAGTTGATTGACCGCGTGGAGAAGTTGAAGGTCTGAAGGAAGAGGGAGGAAGGAAGGAGTCTACGTTTGTGGGGTGGGTTGTGTGTAGATAGAAGGTATTGAAATAGACATTGAAGAGCTAAAAAAACACACAAGATGGACAATGAGCTCAGGGGGAATGAACCGGTGTCTGCTAGAAGGGTGTCTAGTAACGTTAGTAGTCTGTTGAGTGTCACATCCGAGTGACAAAGCATATTCCAATTCAAGTGTGAGAGACCACAATAAAATCGAAATATGTACACAAGATGCAAGTGGTTAGTGCAGCTATCAACTTCAAAACCCGAAATTGGAAGAGAGATAAGTAATCGACTGAGGAAAAGAGTGTCAAGCAATGGGGATTTTTTTTGTGCTGAACTCGCTGGGTTTTTATACACCTGTCCTCTCCCCCCCCTGAAAAGCAACTGCCCCCAACCCCCCTTTTCTCTCCAAAACATACACCACCAAAGAACCAACAGATATGAGGACCTCTGATGTGGATATGGAACCTTTACCTTTCTCTCATTGCACTATTTCCCCCCTGCAGGAGAGACGGGCAGTCCTACATGGGAAAGTCGAAGTATCAACATAAATCATCAAGCATATATATTCTAATCAACATGTCAAACAAAGTGGACGCTGAGGCATCCTTGCTAGACCAAGGTATACATAAACGTTAGTAGATAAGACAATTATTATTGTCCTAAAGGCATTCGAAGTGAATTTCAACCGCTCTTTTACAACTTCACGCGAAATAAGTAAAACCAACCGTTTATCATAAATCTTCAACCGTAAAAATGGTGAAGCAGTGTGAAAGAAAGAAAGAAAGAAAGAAGTGAAAGTTTGGATAAACATTTCGTTGGCTTCGCTCAGGCTCAGGCTCGTCACACACCGAGAACTCACTCTGTTCCATCCTTTGCCTCATGTACACGCAAAACTCACGTGGTAGATTCTACTAAAGTCCCTGACGTAGTTTACTCGCTAGGTTTGCTCTCAGCCATGACGCCTAACTCATACAGTGCCTCTAAGTTGACGAAATCATTCGAGATATTCGTGGAGGAAGCTTCGTACTATGACGGACAGGCTCGTTGTTACGGGTTCACATATCAAGCGACTAGATCATTTGCGATGTGCCTTATAGATACAGTTTCTTGTTGTCATTTGACTTGTCAGACATCTCTAAGTACTACGTCACCTATTGGAGCTCTTGATACCCAATACCTTAAGCGTGAGCATTGATTGCACACGGTCTCTCGCAGCCAGTCCCATGTCCCGTCGAAATAAAAAAAATCTGAAGAATCGCCATTCATTGCTCTCACTCTTCTCAACCAATTACATCCCCACAATTACCAAGCCATAAATGACACACCCCAACCATTCTCACTCCCACCACCATGAGCAGGACCCCAAAGACCTAACACGAATCATCCCAATGCCACTCGAATCGCTAGACGACGGCGTCCCATCATCCCCTGACGTCCCACCACACCCCAAGAAGAACACCTGGCTCATACCCACGCTATACAAAGTACAGAAATACAGTGCGTACTCCTTCGTGTCGTTCGTGGGCATCCACGTGACGTCCGTGGTCGTGGTGCCCATCTTGCCCGTGGACCAAGGGATCAAGGACGAGGTGTTTGCGTTGGCAAAGGCAGTGTACCTGTCCATCCCGATGTATGAGACCGTGTGCATCTTTGGCGCTGCCTCGGTGCACTTGTTGTCGGGACTCGGCATACGGGTATATAGATGGATTAACGGAGGCAAGAGGGGGAAGTCGAAGAAGGAGAAACACGAGTTGAAGAAACTTGCGGATGACGATGATGAGATTGGGTTTGGCGGATTGTCGAACCTCGTAGGACTCGGGTACAGGAAGTCGATCACTGTGCGATACTTCAACCTCACGCCGTTACAGTTCCTGGGGTATGCCGTTGTTCCGTTCCTTTTATTCCACGCGTACAAGTTCCGGTTCATTCCGTGGAGTGTCGAAGGCGACAGCTCGTTGATCAACCTCGAGTACGTCTCGTACGTGTTGAACTTGAAGCACCCGGCATGGAACACGTTCGCATTGTGCGGATTGGTCTGGGTCATGGCGTACCATGCTACCAATGGCTTGTTGAAGCTCCAGAAGAAGTTCTCTAAAGGATGGAAGAAGTTGGGATTGGCTGTGGTTAATGGACTCGGAGTGATGGGTATGATTGCTGTGTATTTGTACAAGAACGATACCTGTGTTGTTGATGTTAATGGGTTCTTGGGGAAATCCTTCGCCAAATATATCCATGCATTTTGGGTGTAAATAGTTCTGCCATTGAATGTATAGACGGATAAAGTGCTGCATTTTTTCCTTGAAGTTACCCGACATGTCCTGCACATTGTACACACACTTGATACAAAAATTTGCTATAGGTCGTGTGCCAACACAAACTGAAAAATTTTCTCTTTCGTCTCTCACAGTATCCCCTCCTCTCACTAACCAATTTATATAACTCTTCCTCTTCTTCTCTTTACATTTCTCTCTACCTACTTCCCTACCCCATCCCATCCACACTTCATTAAAGATGCCATTCGAAAAGATCTTGAAGACCTCCGCCTACCACTCCCGTTTCCAAACCCCTTTCCGTAGAAGACAAGAAGGTAAGACCGACTACTACCAAAGAAAGAGATTGGTTACCCAACACAAGGCCAAGTACAACACCCCAAAGTACAGATTGGTTGTTAGATTCACCAACAAGGACATCATTGCCCAGATCGTTAGTGCCCAGATCACCGGTGACGTTGTCTTCACCGCCGCCTATGCCCACGAGTTGTCGAGATACGGCATCAAGCACGGTTTGACCAACTGGTCTGCTGCCTACGCTGTCGGTTTGTTGGTTGCCAGAAGAGCCTTGCAAAAGTTGGGCTTGGACGAGACCTACACCGGTGTCGAGGAAGTTGAAGGTGAGTTTGAGTTGACCGAGGCTGTCGAAGATGGCCCAAGACCATTCAAGGTCTTCTTGGACATTGGTTTGCAAAGAACCACCACCGGTGCCAGAGTCTTTGGTGTCTTGAAGGGTGCCTCCGACGGTGGCTTGTACGTCCCTCACTCCCCTAACAGATTCCCAGGTTGGGATATCGAGGCTGAGGAATTGGACGCTGAATTGTTGAGAAAGTACATCTTCGGTGGTCACGTTGCTGAGTACATGGAGGAATTGTTGGATGACGATGAAGAAAAATTCAAGACTATCTTTAAGGGTTACTTGGATGATGAAATTGACTCTGAAGACGTTGAAGAAATTTACGCTAACGCTCACGAAGCTATCAGAGCTGACCCATCTTTCAAGCCAACTGAAAAGAAGTTCACTAAGGAACAATACAAGGCTGAATCCAAGAAGTACAAGCAAAAGAAGTTGACCAGGGAAGAAAGACAAGCTAAGATCGCTAAGACCATTGCTGACTTCAAGGCTGCTCAAGAATAAATAGGTTAAGACTAGTTAGTTAGTTTAATTTGTATTAATCTTTTGTTGTTTCCTTTTATTATTACTGTATTTCTATTATATATCTCTATTCAGTCTAACTTTCTCAGCAGCATTCAATAACTTGTCGTAAACTTCATTAACCACGGGGTCAACGCTTTTTGGGTGTTCATTGGAATCGATTGAGTCGGTGTCGGAAACTTCCAACTCTTGTACAGTGGTGTTTTGATAGTGTTTCTTTGCCTGGGGTGGTTTCTCCTCCTGGGACTGCTGTTGGTTGTGGTGCCTCGTGACGCCGTCAATCTTGACACAGTTGTTGTTGATTCTATCAATGAGTTCCGTCACATTGTCAACGCCTTTAGCAGCCATAATAGCATCTCGTAATTCGGGACCAGAAGGTAATGTGTTCAATATTGGAACATCTTCGTTTGGCTTCTCAGAGTTTTGCTGCATGTAGAATCCAAATTTATGGAGCTCACCCTCTTCAATCTCCTGTTCTTTGGCATGCACCGAGGTGGAACTCAAGGAATGTATCAACACTGGTCGACCCGTGAGGTTATCAACTGGGATGTTCCTACCATCGGTGGAATCAATGACAACTTGGTGTGGTGTGAGATGGTTGTCATCCTGCGTTGATGAAAAGTACGAATTCTGCTCTCCTTTACGATGGACGTGAGGGGATAAAATCGGACCAGCAGTGATTAACTCTCTAGCATTCTTGTGGAGGTTGATCTGTGGGTCTAACATTGGACTAAAGATTGTACCGTTGTTGGTCTCGGTGGTGCCATTGGCATTGCTGCTGTTCTTATCGTTGGTGGTGTTGCTAGACTGGGAAGGAGTTATCAAAGTGCTTGTGTGTTCTTCATACATGTGCACCAACTTTTCCAATGAAGAATCTAGCAAACAAAACCGAACCAAATTCTCCTTGCCTTCAAACGACAAAGTACCCTGGTTTCTCTGCTCGAATAAAGTATTAATGGTTTTATGAATGTCTTTTCTAATTGCTATTGTTCTTTCGAAAATCGTCTCTGATATGATCTGTTGCATCTTGATATCTTCTTTGCCTCCTTTATCTGTTTCACGTAACAACCTCTCTGCTGTTTCCATCAACAATGATCCATCAAACATGAGATCCTCTGGCTTATCCGTAGTGTTCTCAACGGCATACTCTGGTTTCAATGAGTAGTCCATGTTTCTCATTAAATAGAATGCAATACGTTGGGATAACTCATCCGATATCAAATCGTAATCCAAATCCAACGCAAACAATGTACGGGAATGTTTGACAGCCGAGTACAAAGTAGCAGCTGAGGTGTTGGTCAAACTTCGATTACCCAACAACGACGCGTGGACCAAATGAGGAATCTTGACAAGCAACCCAGCAATCGTTCCAATTGATTGCTCCGACAACTCATTGAGATCGAAATGTATTCTCTTGAGGTTGGAATATAACGGGAGGTACTTGACTAGACTTGTGATTATGGCTGGGAAAATCTCTGGGATCGAACTAAGGTCCAAGAATCTCAAAGTCTTGACATTGACCATAGCCTTGATCAACTCGGTCGTTTCCTCGACATTCAGTAGATTAGTGGAGTTCAAACTGAAGAATATCAAATGAGAGACCCCTTTGTTGAATGCTTTGATGAAGGGCTGTAGTTGTCCCTGGCTCAAATCATTGAATGCGACATCAACCCCGACACATTTGGAATTTGGATCCGTCAACCAGTTGGCGACAATGTTGGCCTTGACAACATTAAGTTCAACACCCGCAACGCCTAGCCTATACGTAGACAACTTGACTGCCTTGGTGATTAATTTTTCAAACACCTCGTCCGACAATTTGCAACCGTTGATAACCAATTCTTCTATGCCACCGCGTAGTATCAATGACTGGATGAACAACTCCCAGTTCATGTTGCCACGAATGGATGTTTCTGGTGTATCTGGCTTGACCTTTTGCTGAGAAATATCCAACTTCTTAATAGTCTTGTTCTTGGCCAAGAACTTGCACAAGTACTTCCAACCCAATCCATCGATAGCCACATTGCGCAAGGATAACTTCTCCAACTGCTTGTTGTAAACCAAGGACCCCAAAAAGTTCTTCAACATCTCTGTTGTCATGGTCACATTGTCGAATATCACGGTATTGATAGGGGTGATGGCAATGAAATCACTAAAGGACAAAACATCGATTAGCGTAGGCTTAGGGTTCAACATTTTCAAGACTTCCAACGGCGCTGTTTTGTTCTTCAATTGTCTGAGAGTGGCTGGAATAGGCAAGATCTCTCTTAAATGACAGCATCTAGTATAGATAGTTTCCAAAGAAATCGTTCCTTCTTCAGCATCAGCTTCATCTTCAAAATGCTGCTCATGCATATGCAATGGACCGTCAACGGAGACGTCATTCACCAAGTGCTGATCGACAGCGGCGTCTTTCTCGTCGTCTTCTCCCGATTCGTCCTCCTTGATGGCACCAAATCTATGGTGTTTGAACGTGGAGACTTCTTGGGCAATCTTCTTGGCTTGTTTGTGTGCTTCTTGGGCGTGCTTCTCGGCTTCGATAAGTGCTCTCCGTTGAGCTTCTTCAGCCAAGGCAATTTCCTTATCGGAGTATTGTACTTCTTTGTTGTTCTGTTGCTGTCCATCTTTGATTTCGACCGATATGCCGAGATTTAGTCTTGGAACTGGGGCATTTATGTCCTGAGGGATCAAAACGTTACCGCGTTTGGGTCTTCTGGCTGGGATCTGTTGCTGTGGATCGTGCTCGAGTCTATCGACTGCAAATGCCACGCGTCGTAACCTTAGATCCCGAAGATCTTCAAGACTGACTTTCTCACGATTTGGGTTTTTATTGAGCACAACTCTTTGGGAAGGAGTAGTCGTGTTGGCAGTCACGACAGACGATCCACGTCTTTTGAAGAAGCGTAACCCGCCTCCTTCAGATGGGGACGAACTAGCAGAGGAGTGAAAGTGGTGGTGATGATGATGATGATGGTCGTATTCGTCATGGTACGATTCTTTGAATATTGGGCTTCCAGACGACGACGATGGTGTTTTGCTATTCAGTGGTCTGCGCTTTATAGGTATTCCAACACCAGCAGGCAACGATTTCGTCAGAGAGACCAAATCTTCTTGTTCCTTCTGTGGTTTTGTGGCCGATCCCACTAGCGCCGGATTTGGCTGGTGAGGAGCTGGTGGATTAGCGGTACCAGCAGGGGCAGCTGGTTTGGGAGATTGAGATCTGAATTTCGATGACAAGGAACTGAACAAACCCTTCTTGCTGTTGGAACGTGACACGCCAGGTGAAGTCGAGTTGGAAGTAGGTGTCGACGCGCTTGCAGGAGTAGTGTTGGTGGTGGTAGTACTCTGCGACCTCAAAACAGACGAGTCGTGGTCGTCGTAGGCCAAATCACTGGTTAGTGACGGAGGAACAAAGTTGAAACTCTCTCTTCTTTTGGGTGGAGGTGCCTTAGGGTCTGAAGGTTGCTGCGTAGGTGCGGGGACTACTGGGGTAGACACGGATCTTGAACGACCTAGTCTGAGCTTGCTTAGCTTGGAGACCTTCTCTGGCTGCTTCTGACCAGAGGTGACTGGACTGGCTGGTGGTGACTGTTGTGCTTTCTGTGGAGGCAGTTGCTTGGGTGTGGTGGTGGTAGCAGGTGGTGCTGACTGCGTGGTGTTGATAGCGGAAGTGTTTGCCGCGGCAGTGGCATTTGATTTGGTCTCACCATTTGGTTTCTCGACAGCGGGTTTGTCAGCTGGAGGTTGATGTTGTTTAGACTCTTGTTTAGTAGTATCTCTAGTCAGGTGTTCTCTTTTGAGTTTGTTTTCTGGTTTGTCGTCTTTTTGGTTATTTGACATTTTCTTGACCAATTTCTTGGATTTTCCTCTGAATAACCAGTCGACATCACCGTTTGACACACCAGTTATTATATCTTCTGACTCAGGGCGGATCACTTGGTGTGGGTTTGTAGGTTTGTCTACCCCACCATTTGCCTTTGGAACAGGCGTGGGAGTGTGGGTGTGGGTGGCGGTGGCAGTTGCCGTGGGCGTGTTGTTGGTCTGGGTGGTGTCATTTTGTTGCCCAGACATAACTCTAACTTGTTGTAGTGGTTAAGACTGCGGAGGGTGTGGTGGCCTAGGTTATTATGACAGTGAGTACGGTATGAGATATAAGTTTGTCTTTGGTAACAGAGGTGTTGTCTAGAGCCAGGTGGAAAGAAAAGTGGTGTGTGTTTTATAAAGAAGTTTTTGTTGTCGGAGAGGGTTGCTCGATATTTACGAAATCTGTGTATTGTATTGTGTTGTGTTGTGAGGATTCCACCAGATTATTATTCCATTGTTGTCACCAATTTCACTTTCTCTCTCTCTCTCTCGATGGCTTCTGTCTGTCTGATGTGGAAAAGCCCCCAACAACTCTCCCGCCGGGGCAATGTCTCAGGCGGCAATCGAACAATAGGGGACGAGGGGGGCGGGTCGAGTGCCATAAGTTGGTGGTACGCACGGCGACGGCAACGGCAACTTCGTGTTGCCGACCACCTTCAAGCCAGCACCACATCCATGGCTACTAACTCACACGTCGTGGCCAAGTGCATAAAATGGCTCAATTTCTACAGAGGCTACGTCCATTACCCACTTTCAACTTCCTTTAGTGTCACTTTGGTGCGTTTGTGTCTGCTTTCAAGGGACAGTTGGAATCTGTGTGCTCTCCGATATGCACCATTACATTTTCGTGCATTCTTACTCGCCAATACACCTTCTCCTCTTCCTCAATCCCCTAGATACAACATGCACAGTTGCTGTTGCGGTTTATGGTAAAGGAAAGAAAACTCCGTGGTTGTTTTATCGCCACCTCTACGGTTTATATTAAACTCTAATAGTTCAAGACAGAGGAGAGATAGGCTACGCCACCATATCCTGAAGATAAGACAACAATCGAAACCTCGCTTCCCTTCAATCTTGCACCAAGGGCATTGTTCTAGTGGACGCCGTGGGTTTGGCACACACGTAAACGATGGCTATTACTTGGCGTATTGCAAACTACGTGTTTATTTCTGATTCAGGCAATTCGATTAGCCCATCTCTGCCAGTCTAGATGTTTAGTATGAATAAAAAAGAAAAGCAGCATTAATAATAATAGAAGGAAGTTGTTACTGTTCCATTCTGCAGTGTATTTTTGGTCTGCCGTATATCCCACCCACATTGGGAGCACATACACACACACCCACACACCCACACACACACACACACACCAGTTGGTTAATAGGTTGGAAGATGTATGGTTAACTCATAGTATCTTATGTATGGCAAGTGACGTAACTCTACCATAGACTGGTCATTTGTTTTAAGCCAACGCAACTTTCTTCTTTGAGTTTCGGCTCCGAGGTGGGAGGAGAAGAGTGTGCACCCGTACACCAACACATTACACCCATTTCTTTTTCTTGCGTGTGGTTGATTTTTGAGATAATCACACACCCTCACACACACCCCACTGTGTTAGTCGTGTACTTTGATCATCTTTTTTTTTTTTTTTTCTCCTTCTGTTTCAAGCTTCCCTTAAATTAATGTACACACGCATTCTTCTTCTTCTTCTTTTTTTCATTTCTTTATCAATTACTTTCTTTCTTTCTTTCTACAACTACCTACTTTTTATTTATTCATACTACCACACCATGTTGTCCAGATCAATTTTATCCACCGCTAGAAGGTCATTAATACCTATAACAACAAGAGCCGTTCTTCCATCCCTCATCCTTCCTGCCACAACGGCCTCCACCACCTTATCAGCCACACACAGAAGATTATACCACCAGAATGTCATTGACCACTACGAGAACCCAAGAAACGTGGGCACATTGAACAAGGACGATGTCAGCGTGGGAACCGGTTTGATTGGTGCCCCAGCCTGTGGTGATGTCATGAGATTACAAATCCAGGTGGATCCAGAATCAGGTGTGATTACCAATGCCAGATTCAAGACCTTTGGCTGTGGTTCCGCCATTGCTAGTTCTTCCTACGCCACTGAGTTGATCAAGGGCAAGACCCTTGAAGAAGCTTTAAAGATCAAGAACACTTCTATTGCTAAAGAATTGAACCTTCCTCCAGTCAAGCTCCATTGCTCAATGTTGGCGGAAGATGCCATCAAATCTGCCATTAAGGACTACAAGAGTAAGAAATTGCCAAAGGCTGCTTCCAGTTCAGCCTCTGCTGCTTCTGCTGCTGGTGCAACTGCTGCTACTGCTTAGGGGTTGTGTGGGTGTATAGGGTTTTCATTTTTATATATCTTTACCATCTCTAGTTGCGCCCTTTGTCTGGGTGTTTTATTTATATAATATTTTGAAATGGAATTATTTATTTTACGTACTGGAAATTTTCACACTGCACCGACCGACCGGCGGTGCGTCCTATGACCAAGGAAGACACGACGGAAAAAAATTTCTCCTTCTCCACTTTTTGGTGGTGTAGGCATCAAGCCTTACGCTTTCTCAAACAACCCCCACAGCCAATGTAGTTATATTGGTTCTAATTACTCTCCAGGAATAATCACACGTTGTAGCGAAATCACCGGTGTGCCTTGGGGCCGGGAGCCAACCAGTGGTGGTGATGCAAGAGAACTTGTGCTGTCGTTGTTGTTGTTGTTGTTGTTGTTGTTACTGTGCTCTTTGCAGTAATTGGCTTTTTTTTTTCTCCTCTTCCGAAAAAGGAAAACACCCGAGAGTCTCGGCCAGCACTGGCCATTATTAATCACTCGCTTCTCATTGTCCGAGAGAAACACACAGAAGGCGCTGACTCATTGACAACGATTCAGTAGCGTGCACAACGGACTAGAGGGGAGGAGGAGTAGGTGGGTTGATTAAGATAAGCATTGTAACTTAGATAACACACGTGTGGTGCCGTTGTTGTTGGGGAAAGACACAGCGACTGGGTGTTGATTGGACAACTGGTGTGCTGGTGGAGTCAAAACCTTGTTACTGGCTGAACTCTCCCTTCCTGAAAGAAGTCACGTTCGGTTAGGTGTTAGTGTGACTCCGAAAACTGCGCATGTAACGTTGTGGTTGTGGTAGGAGCACTACTTTGAGAGCAAAGCAACCGTCTGGCAGTTCAGTTGCTATTCTCTAGGGTAAGTTGCTGCAAATGGGAACTTGGTAGTGACTCCAACTGTCCTGGGATTGCTTGCCATTGCTAGCAATCCCACCTTCAAAGTTTTCAACAAGACTTAGCCTGATTTCTCAACCAGAAACACGATATCCGAAGAGCGTTCTCGAAAACGAACCCAATAAAGAATTAAGCTTTTCTCCGTTATGCCAAACGCCAACTCAAAATGTTCAATGATATCATTAGACATCACCATCCAGAATATACGGTAAATCCAAGGGGGAAGCCATCAAACTGTATTTCCAGGTACCTAGGTTGATGCGTCAATTTCCGGGAACTCATTTCCATACACCGAGGGAAATGCACGGTCGGAAAATCCTAAAGTGACATAATCCGGCGCGAATGGCAAGTCCCTTTTATTTTATGTAAGACATTACAAACCGGAGGACGTCCATTCCTTCTTTTTTTTTTCCAACGACGTTCGGCTGGAGATACCACCGTTGACGTGGTGGTTCATGTTTTGATTTTGTACCTCGTCTAACTTTACCAAACTTCCGTGAAAAATAAAACGGTGGTTGGGATATAAGACACCATCGCAATATAGAGTTGGTAATTGACAGAACATCCCGGAAATATGTTCCCTTCAAAAACCTTAACTCTTCGAATTGATCGAATCTACGGAAGTATTCCAGGGGCAGATTGTTATATCGATGGATAAATGTCCCTTGAACGAACGGCTAACGAGAGACTCAAAGTATCACGAGTCTTCGATTTGTCAGTGGATGTAGTTCCAGAGGATTCAAGATGTGTTCAGGATTCGTAGGTTGGGAAAATAGGGGGAGAGAGATAGGGAGAGATGCCTGTGGGTTTCTTTCAAATTACTGAATTTTTAGTAATCTTGACTTTTTTGATACACTCACTCACCCACCGGACGAAAAGAAAATTTTACTGCCGTGGGTTCTGAAGCGACTCATGCCTCACATGCACCGGTTGCTTCGTTTCTTTTTTCTAATTAGGAGTCTAAGTGGGAATGAAAAGGCTATGGCCGACAGGTCAAGGTGGCTTTTGTTCAGATTACTTCAATCTGAGTAATGTCTAAGCCAAGATATCGTCCATCAACCAAACACCTGGTCAACTATAGTCGAGTTATAAGGCTTTGGGCGGTGTCAAAGCGCAAAACTTACAAGATAACCTTGTGCTACTCCTCTCAAGTCCGTCCCATCCTGTGTTTACATATCTTTAGTCAATTGGTAGTAATCCCCAGTGTGTTCCAGAGGAACACGGGTAGAATTAAGCTTTTTCAACCACCCCTCTAGACCCAAGATCTAACAACACTGGGAGGCGGTTCCCGTTCTCTTTTGCAGCTCTTTTCTTCCTACCCGTCTCCCAGACTCCACGGTGTTCGTTGTTATTGTTGTTGTTTCGTTGTTGTTGTTGGCATCATGGAATATGTGGTGGCGGTCCGAAGCGAAGGAGTTGCGGATTATGCGTGTATGACGTAGACAGTTCTTGAGTCCACCTATCGGATCTACAACCTGCCCGTCGTTGTTGGAGAAAGATAATTCCAGTTAATTTCCAACTCTAGAAATAAACTTGAAATGAAACACAACAAGTAGGGCCCTTTATCTTGGCTAATTGCATGCTTTTCCGTCCACTCTTTCTTCTCCTCCTCCTCTCCAATTCCAAATCGGATTCCTTCATGAAAACGCAAATTGGAAAATATTCGGAATTCCCAGAAATCACAAACCAAACCACCGGAGTGCGTCTTCCACAGGTTATGAAAACACTAACCTTCATCTTTGTGATACCTCTGAGATTGGACAAACTGAGGAAATTCGGCTGGAGATACCGTCACCTCGAAACTCATAACCGCAGACGAAAAATCCTTTCAAAACCCCAACGATGGTTTGCTTGAGCCTAGGAGATGCAGAGTTCTCTTCCCCAATCGGAGATGCATCGTCAAGAATAAGGTTTGCTTGAATTATCGCCAGTCAAAAATCAGTACTTACATGCTATGACGTAGTCCAAGAGCTACCCAAGGTAGCGTGTACATAACGCAGCGCTGATTAGTCAGTCTGCCTGCCTGCCTGCCTGCGGCGTAGTCAACGTCAAGCAGTGGTGGATGCTATGCTTGGAAAGCAGATTCTTGGACTATTAAACCTTAATCTAGCGAGGGCTAAATATAGCCAGTATGTGAATTTTTTTTCTTGTACATACGACGTGGCATAGGGACAAGATATGCCACGTTTGACGAGAGTCTGGGGAGAAAGTTTTAGTAAGTGATGTGTAAATCGCAGGCGCTGGTATCTCTCGGTCTGCTGCATCCTACATTCCATGTGAAATCAGTAGCACCTTGCTTTAGGGAGGATAGGGAGGGGTGGAACCGATGGGAGGACATGATATGGCACACAGTTGACATTGTGGTCCTTGAGCGAAGGTGGAAAAGGAGAGAACAATAAACAGGAGATAACTGTAAATCGACTCATTATTAACAACAAAAGCAATCCCAATAGAACAAATCATAACCGTCTTTAAATCTAGAAGAAGAGCTTGTGGATTGTTTGACTGTTGGGGGGAAAGATGTGCCGGGTCTCGGTAAGTTTAGAAGTTTTCCCATCCCAGCCGTGAAGTACAGCATGTCTCAAGCATGTCCATGCAATGAACTAAACCTCCATGCTGGAAAAAACCATGCACATGTATGCGATAGCATATAGCAAGTGAACTGTCCTCCGTGAACTATGAGCTGCAAAATGACTAGGCCAGCAAGAGGGGAACCACGCAGAGATAGGAGTTAAAGTGAAGAGAGTGACAGTATGAGAGTGGCATCTGAGGAGGCACAAAGGTGGGACTCGTCCGTGGAGGTTTCCCATCGAAGCCGTGTAAAAGAAAAGACAACACGCATGGGTGAATAGGGGGGAAGTAGGGGGTGAGTGGGTAGGCGATGCAGTGGTAGCGACACAACCTCTTTTTGTATTTTTCGTAAGGTGCTGCACTTTTATTCAATTATTACGTAAATGAATTTCTCTCGACCTAGACCACCACCGCCACAACCAGTACAAATCTCAGTGGCGAGTGTGTGTGTGCTGTCTTCACTCCTCTTTGTTCCCCCCTGGATTTACTAATGACGTCGGAACAGCTATGTATAGCTGTTGAGTTACAAATCGAATATTTACAGAGAGCGTCTCCCGGAAATACATACATAGATGTGGCATATTATTTTCATCGTAGCATTTGTGGCGTTTCGTGTAAGTAAATGTATCTGGAAATACGATTAAATGCTTCAGATACGGCTAGCTTACATCCACCCAGTGAGTTTCACTGATTTCCGTTGGGGTTGGGGTGGGCCTTGGTTGATAGCGTGCATGCATGCACTCAGTACATAATCCGGAAATGGATGCGTGTTTCACAAAACCGGAAACTCATAATTCTGTAACACTTCGGGTTTTCTTCTTCTTCTTCTTCTTCTTCTGGGGAAAGCACAGTACATAACCAGAATGTTTCTATTTTTTGTTTTCTCCAATTAGTAATTCACTGAAAATTATGCATTGCACGTACACCACAAACCGGGTCTAAACCACTCTCCTTCTCTCAGAAACTCACCCACGTACGTTCGGAAATCGAATGATTCACCGTGTGTGTTTAAAGTTAGGATCTGGGACTAGAGTTGGATGAGGTGAGAAAGACGACGGAATCAACTGATATTCGAAACAGTCTTTGGCAAATACAGCCAGACCCCTAGGGGGTTCCCGGGAAAACCCTCAGTATAATTAAGCTTCGATGAATGCGATAGCTAGAGATACGTGTAACGTAAAGTGTCCAGGATCGTATGTTTTCTACGACTTAACCTTATTCCCGAAGGGAAAGAAACAGTTGAGGTTGTAGAAGTTTAACTTAGTGTCCGGCTGGAGCAGATTCTTGATGTTGAATTCACGCGGACTAGACGTACGTTCTAGATCGGGGACAATACACTTTGTACCCAGTACCCCAGAGAGCGACGCAGCAGGATTTTAACTTTATGGTTTTCATTTCGTACTGCGTCATTCAAAATAGCTTAAAATGGGGGAGTCGGGGAGTCGGGGAGTCGGGGTTGCCGGGGCGTCGGCGTCGGTGCAGGGAGAAGGCCGTCCGGGGGTTGGAGCGAGAAGAAGAAGAGCGACGCGGGCGAGACCTCGCCAGAGACATGACAAAGCGGCCGTTACGTCCCCAAAAGGGGGTATTTTTATTTTTTATTCAACCAAGGAAAGGATGACTCTTTCACAACCTAAGCATACCTTTTCTTTTTCTATTTCTAAGCACGCGGAGGTAAAACGGGAGCCACAGTTTTCTCCATTCCCTGTAGAAGCAGAGATATGGGTTTATGTACTGATTGTTTATTGATTGTGTGGGACGGGACGACGTTCAAGTAAGGAGAGGTTATTCTGCTTCCGACAGATTATACCAACACACATTATTAATGTTTTGGTAAAAACAATGAGAAACAATAGCCCTGCCGTGGCAGTCGCACTCTCTCATAGCCACGGCAGGATATTTCAGCAGAAGCAAGGGAAGGGAAAAGGAGGTTTACAAGTTCTTTAGTAACCGAGTGAATTTTCCTTTTTTTTTTTCTTTACACGGCTTGTATACAGGAGACCGATAACCACCACCACGACACAAAGGATAAGCATGGGACTCCTTGGGATCAGTCTGGCTCATTCGGAGAAAATGGTAAGTGGTGTGAATCGAATGTTCCACCTGGTCCTATGCCAGAGCAAATGTAAGAGATACATAATATAATATGGATATATGGTTAGACTTGCTGGTATCATAATAAATGCAAAACCCATGCCGGAAATGTGAAATGGAAATGTGGAAGAAGAATCTTGTGGAAAGTGAGTCAGGGTAGCGGAAGGATGTGGATGGTGGGTAATGGAAGCTGGGACGTGGAAGATGGAAGATGGAAAGTGGAAATAGGAGATAATTGGAAATTCGCTCGTCCGGCCGATGAGCCGCTTTTTCTGTTTTGTGTCCGCTCGGATGTTTTTTGTTGCGCGGTGGTTTTGTGGAAGCTGAGTAATTTCCGAACAACCAGTTTATCCTTCTTGCGTTTTTTTTTTTTTTATAACCTTCATTTTTTGTTTTTTATGGGATGGGTTTTTTAGTCTCTTGTGCAGTTGGGCTTTGGTGGGTAAAAGATTATTAATTCTAGATCCGTTTAGGTGCGTCAGGAAATACTTCAAAATTTAGAAATTCACTAGGCTCTATTTCCAATCCATTACTCATTTTTCGCAATATAAATAAACTCCTAGATTTCCATTTTCAAGTCAACTTTTTTTTAAAAACCCTTTCTATATCAATAACACAATCAACAAGCCCTTTCATAACTACTATCACAACGACTCCCCTATAACTACTACTGCCAGCAATGTCTACTTCTCAATTATCATTTGCTCAAACATACATCTTGGCTAGCAAGGTCAGAAGCAAGTTGACCAAAGAAGCTCAATCCCCAAAGTCGTCCTTGAGAAACTTGGTTGTTCAAGCTAACATGTTGGACAACATCATGGACTACATCAGTGAAGAAACCACCAGAAGAACCCAAGAATACGAATCCATCAGAAAGCAAAAATCCGTTGAGTTTGCTCCATCCCCTTTGAGAACCAACTACAAGACCTCCATCACCGAATACGAAATCGATGAAGATTCCGACGATGAAGAATACTCCGATGACGAAGACATGGAAGAAGAGGAAGAAGAAGAATCCGATGATGACGAATTGTTGGAACAACCAGAAGGTGAATTCAACGGTGTCTACTACTACGAAGAAGAAGTCTCTGATGATGATGACGACTCTGAAGGTTCCTCATACTATTCCGATGAAGACTCTGACGACTACTACATCTACTCCGACGAAGAAGTCAAGCAAGAAGATGTTGCTTCTACCATCCCAAGAACCTTGCCGATCACTTCTTTCAGCACCTTGCCAACCATCGACTTGTCCTTGGAACCAATTGCAGAAGAGGATGAAGAGGAGCAAGAGTTGCCTGAATTAGCTGAAAACTGCTCATCTAGCGAAGAAGAAGAAGAGGACTTGTTGATTGTTGACTTGAACAGAATCACCCTTTCCAACTCGACCCAAAACAACAAGAAGCTCGCTACTGGCTTTGAATTGTCATCATCTCAACAACAACAACAACAACAACCTATCAGTTTGTTCAGAAACGAAAACATCTCCTTGGAACATGTTTTCTAAATGGTTTCTTGCATTTACTACTAATGGTTTTACGATACACTAACGATGATGATGACACTCATGATGATAATGACGGTTTAATTTCTTTACGATTTACATATTCAGTTCACATTTTTCTTATTTAACTTTATAGATTTTTATTAATAGATTTTTTCATTACATTCTCAAAATCATTATTGTAGTAACTTGGTCAAATGTGTTGGTGGTTGTGGGGCAGAAGTGACCGCTTTAGCACCGCGATCCCGCTGAGTGACTCCTATTTTTTAGATCCGGGACCCAAAATCTCAAACCGGATCTGTTACAGACATGCAAGAAGGACAAGACCAGAGGTAAAAGAAAAGAGGTACGTTTGCTTCTTGGGATACCTAAGCCCTCTTTTGACTTGGGGCTTGGTGTTAGGTGGGTGGTTTGCTATCGTGGCTCACGCATGCCTTGCGCTGCGTCAGTTGCTTCCCTATCGTTCCCTGATATTCTTACTGTCCTACATACAAGATCCGAAGGTGAGACGTGATGATACAGTTGCTACGGGCCGCGTTTCTTTTTTTTCTTTATTTTGCAGTTATCGTGTGAAATCAGTTGATGATATTATAGGTGGACAGGGGATGGGTGAGCCTTGTGGAAGGGGGGGGGGGTGAATAATTATAAAGGAACTATGTCCAACGCAATTTTTTCTTAGGATAGCTACGCCATGTAGGTGATGTAAGAGCAATGATGAGGTAATCGTCAGTACATAGGCGGTGTATTAATAATCGCAAGCGTAAGACAAGGAAAACTTCTAAGACTTCTTAAAGCTTCAGCGAGGTCTAAAACTCTAAACTGTGTATTTACGTGAGAAGCACACACGGAGAACGAGCTACACATTCCTAACCATGTAACGGTTAGATGAAAGGAAAAGTCCTCAGGCAAGAAGTTCTAGAATTCCTTTTTAAGTCATCGTTTTCCATGTTTATGAATTGTAGGTTTACCTATTGGGGATAGGTGTTATCCCCCCGGACTACCACTAGGAGCCTTGGTCATGACCTTGGCCTTGACCAAACATCATGACCACACATCATGGCTTAACTCAGCGATATGTTCTATCCCCCGACAGCCTCATCCTACTCCTGGGATATTGACTCAATACCACGAGGTCTTATACCCAGCCGGGTATAACTCAAACATTCCACGCAAAGTCCGAAAAAGGGAATCGAATAGAGCAAGGGGGCCAGAGAGAGCACATTCTTGCATCGTTTTCATCCGAGTAATCTCCGTGCGTCAGCTGGACCTGGACTCCTTTTTGTGCCGCGGAGTAAATTGGTTCCGGCCGAAAGATTCACCACTATTAAGGTTATCCCTCAGCCAGAGTATAACTATGCCCACTCGTCCTTCGTTCCACGGTGCGTGAATTAAATTTTTTAAATCTAGTTCTATATTTGGCTGTTACCCGAAGTCTACCATCCTTCCGTATCGGTTAAAGTATACGAAACAAACACCCATTGACAACGTCATTAATTTCCTTTCTTCATCGGGTTAATTTACCCCAGACTCATGAATGAGATGTCCGCGCCGAACACCCAAACGTACAGGACCGTGACGTGTATGTGTTTTTTTTTTGTAGCCGTGGGCCGTGATAGGGGTGCAGATATCAACCAGCCGATATATTCTATTCTAGCGATATTACCCCTATATCTTTTTAATTCCTTCGACAAACCCGTCCTCGAGCCCCGCGTCGTCTTCTCCCTCACCGTCATCCTCACCGGTATTCGCCAAACCTTGCTCAAATATCTGACGCCCGGTCAATTTCCCACCATGCATCTTTTCAAACCTCTCGTGATCCCGCTCGGCAAACCGCATTTCTTTCCTGAACGCGTTTCTCCACTGTGTCCACAGCTCCACCGTGACTTTAGTTCCCTGGAACTTCTTCTGCTCTTGTATTTCCTGCTCCTTGCGCTTCTGTTCAAACTCGAGGTTCTTCATCTTGAGCTTGTTTTCAAACAACAGCTCTGCTTCTTCTTTCAATAGCGTGATTAGGCTGAACACCATGGGTATACCTATGTTGACCTCGCTTTCGTCCTGGAGCTTGACCAACAACGCAGCCAAGTCCTCTTTCTCAAACTCAATCGTCTCGGCCATGTTCAACGCCAACTTGATGTCTTTATTCTCGTCGTCTTCTTCGTCTTCGTCCTCGTCGCTGTATCCGTCTTCTTCGTCCTCGTCGTCCTGCTCGGCGACTTCAATGTGGAGGTCAGGGACGACTTCTGGGTATGTCTCTGGATACTTGACCAGCAAGGACAATGCGTGGCGCCTGGTGGAGGAAACGTCGAGGTTTATTCGGATGGAGAAGTTGGTAGGGTTTGTTAAGGTGAGTTCGTCTGGGTAGATTGACTGTAAGACTTCTATCTCTTGTGATTGTTCTTCTGCTGGGTCCATTGTATGGGGTGTATGGGTATGGTGGTTGATCAGTGGAGGGTGATAGAGTGATTTGAAAAATTTTTTTATTGCGTTGGATGAGAAAGTCGTGTCCTGATCAGTAACTACCGACCACAACCCATAGAGAGACACACACACACACACCCAGTGGATGAGTAGAAACAGGAGTTTAATTTGGGTAGAGCAGTGAAGTGAGGCATTTACCTTCTTCTTCTTCTTCTTCTCCTGTTGCTGTTGCTGTTGGTTAAGCTTTTGGCCCATTATTGATAAGTATTACGAAACAGTGTGAGCTTATTGTTCCTGTGGCATTGTTTTTAGGTGAGTTTCTGAAACACTAACATTTGCCTTTGTTTCTTGTTTGGTGTTCATTCCACCAACCTACACAACCCACACTCAGAAAAAATTTACCACCACCAACAATCAACATCCACCACCACTACCACCACCACTACCAGCCAACACACACACACACTCTCTCTCTCTCTCTCTCTCTCTCCTTTCTAACACCATAGATGACAAATTTGTTCCCTCCAAACACCAAAATAAAGGACTATGGCTACCCTGAATCACACCCTTTCCACATAGGTAACTACCCACTACTATCTTCATCTACATCCCTCGCATCCTCATCATCAGAAGACTCCACATCCTCCCTATCCGACTCCCTAACATCCCCACACAACCACAGCCACAACCACCACCATAACAACAACAACTACTACTCCAACAATGGCGAGCTAGATCACAACGGACAGGACATAACGTCGTCGTCGTCGCCCACGGCATCCTCTTCCATGTCAACACCAGATGAGATAAACTGCAAAGCACGCGCCATCTTCGACTTCAGCGCCGAGAACGATAACGAGATCTCGTTGGTCGAGGGCCAGATCATATGGATCAGCTACAGGCACGGCCAAGGGTGGTTGGTTGCTGAGGACCCGGAGAATGGCGAGAACGGCTTGGTTCCGGAGGAGTACGTCGAGATTATCCGTGAGTTGGAAGACGAAGACGAGTACCGTGTGGAAGATGAGGAGGAGGACGTTCCGAAACGGTTCATGCTGGAGATATTTGGCGATGAGAGAGATGAACAGATAGTGGAAGAACAAGAAGAGGATAGTGAATGGGTTGATACTGATGAAGACCAAGGCGATGAGGAAGAGGAAGAAGTAGTAGAAGAAGTCAGTAAGAAATTGAAGGATGTTGAAGTATGACGAGGATTTCTAGATTTAATGATTCAATGTTGTTTAAATATATATAAGTTATTTGTAAAAAGAACCAACCCCACGGCATGCACTCTCGGTGAATTCGCGGCGTAGTCAAACCGAGACTCGACCTGGACACCGTAGGAAAAACAAACATCGCTTGACGTTAAACCATCAACAACATCCCCATCCCAAAACAATGACCACGAAGCGACGAATAACACCAATAACGAGACCAACACGAGCATTCCAGGGAAACAAAGCCTACCTTGACTTCTATAATCGCTACGTCGCAGAAACATTCACACACCCAATCACATCTGACCTCACCAGCACCCTAATCGCCCCGGATGGGTCCACCTACCCCATCGACTCCACCCAGACAGGCGGGACCCAGTGGACAGCCATAGAGAAAGAGATATTCTTCAGCTTGTTGGGCAAGTACCCCACCATTGACCGAATCCTCGCACACGAAGAGACATGGAGGTTGAACCTACCCAGCAAGTCAATCATGGAAGTCATCCAGTACTTTGAAGTACTCAGTGCGCGATTGAACCGGTTGAAACGCAGCAAGCGATGGAGGAAGAGACTAGTCACGTATGCCGAGATCCCGGCGGCGTACGAGGTCTCGCCGTACTTCACGAACTATGAATGCATCCAGGCGGAGCTCATTACCATCCGGGAGAACTATCGACTCGGGGAGAAGAACGACAACGTCGAGAAGTTGAACCTACCAGTGCGCAAGGGGCTCGTTGACGTCAAGACGCTAGGGAAACACATCGGTGGTATGTCTGTTGACGCCGTTATTTTATACGAGGAGATAGCGAGGTTGATCGTGACCAAGATCTTGAACAACGTGGTACTATACACGAAGTACGACGAGTCGAGGAAGATCACCATCGGGGACATCAAAAGGGGCATCGAGTTACTACATTACACGCACCCAGACGTGTACTTCCGACTCCCGAGTCATTTGTTCTTTCGTATGAACAGCCACACGGGCGGGATCCCGGATGAACTACCCACGGTGTCGCCGTTCGTTGATGAGACGAAGCAAGAAGAGGAGAAGAAAAACACGATCGAGTCGTTGATTAGGTCACAGAGAGTCAATGAGGAGAGGAAGGTGAGGCAGGAGAGTAGTTTTGATGATCCGATGGAGACGTATTTGAACTATAAGGAGACAGAGGAGGTTGAGAGGGCGGATATGGAGGCTTCCCGGATGTATGAGCGTGGGTTGGTTGCTATGTTGATGCTGGAAGAGTTGAGAGAGGAAGAAGGGTTTAGTGAACAGGATGTGGGGTTGGCCGAGGAGTGGATTGAAGAGGTGGAGAATGAGGAGGAGGAGGAGGAAGAAGAAGAGAGTGAGATGGAGGAGGAAGAGGAGGAGGAAGACTTGGAGTTTGATGATGAAATCAAACGAATAACAAGGGAATCAACACCTGTTGAAGATGTCGAAGTCGAAGTCAAGAAACAAGTAGTTCGGCCACCATCTCCACCCATCCCACGAACCAAACATGGTCATAAATACTCCCAAAACTCACTATCCAAGAAACTATCCAAATTCACTCGCAAGTTCGCAAGTTATTAACCACAACCAAGTGTGTATTATCTAAAAAAGTACCCAAGATAGAAATCAAAAACAAAAACGCCCATAATCAAACATGCAAAGAAACAGTGAGTGTCTCTGGTCATCGAGAGTTCTCACAGGACATCGAGTCACAGACCAACATCCCTGTCTTTTCCAAATCAACATAGTTGGTCAAGTAGTACATGGTCCAGTCAAACACAATCAATGCCACACATATTGCCAAATACACGCACTCGCGTACGTCAATAACGTCCCTGTATGTATTACTATCTTCTATCTCCTCTGTTGTTTCTAGTTGTTGTTGTTTCTCGCTGAGTGAGTCTAAGGCGGCTTCTTCGTCGTTGGGTGCTGGTGTGGCCCGGGGCGTGAAGAACTCGTGGACTATGATCTCGAATAGGATGTATAGTTTGAATAAGAACAAGGATACTTGGAACGTTAGATTCATGATGATGGTGGTGGTGTCTGTATAGGCTCTGGCAGTTGTTGAGAAGAGTTTTCAAGTGGAAAAGTGTGATTAGGAAAGAAACAGAAGAGGAGGAAAGTCTAAACCAGTTTTATACATGTAAAAACTTTAATGAAACTAAACAATTGCAAATGAAACTCGTGGGCCACATCGTGGGTTTTGTGTAACCAAATATCAAAAAAAGAGTATACGACCGGCGCCAAGACAAAATTTTCCTACATATCAACAATTTTATTACGTAAGCGGAAGCAATAGAAAGAATCCCCGTATTTTTACCAATTAGGAAATCCCAAGTGTTTTCTGTCGGATTAACTGTCCCTTGGGATAATAGAAACAGAGAGAGGAAATGAATTTGGACTAGGGGAGAGAGAGAGAACAGGTAGGTAGTGGCTTGATTGGGAGAGCGATGTGTCCCGCTTGAGGGATTTAAATTTCTTTTACCTAAAATTCTCCCAATGATGTAACAGAACCAGAAGTAGAAGCAGAGGACGCTTAGGAAGCAGAAACACACAGCGAATGAGTTCTTTTTCAGTTATGAGCAACACCTTAAACTGTGGTGTAAAGCGAACTCAACTGGGTTTATTTTTAGGTACGTGCATACGAGAAAGGAAAAGAAAGCCCTCTCCCCCATATCAACTTTTCAACTCAAATCCGCCAATAAGAAACAACCACCTACACAGCCTCCGGGTGTTTGTGTGTTCCTTGCGAGGCTTGCGAGGCTTGCGTCGAAGGAGCGAGTCCCGCAAGTGGAAAAGGAAACAAACTTTAAATCTTCAGCAGTTGGTTATGGGCTTAGTCACTCCTTTGCCCTGCACCGTTGCGTTACTGTGTTGGGGGTGTAGCTCTGCCGCGGAACCAGGTCAAGTTAGAACCCCCTCTCCGTCATCATGAGTGGAAAATTTTTTCAATCGTTGAAACAAGAAGTACTGCCTTCTGGAAGAACAACCCCATCGATGATACAAAACCATAGCTTATGTCCTAGTTAGGAAAGTAGTTACGTGATGGTACTCAGTCTCATAACCGTAACGACTGGAACAATGAACCGTTGCAGTTCGTTCGTTGGTTGGTTCTATACTCTCCGTGAGCAACAAACGATGCCTTTCGCGTGGTTGCTACAATGGTTCTGTTCCTTCCCCCATGTTGAATTTTAACGCATGGCGAGGAGCTTGGCGACGTGGCGAAGCAAGCATCTCTGGATCCATACTTGTAACAAGCAGATACGACGCAGATAGTCCAGGCATGAAAAAAATAGTGGCGTATCGATTTAATACATTGTGACTTTCTAGATTCTCAACATGAAGCTGGATGGGGGGATATGCATAAAGTCTAGACCACAGATTGGCTGAGCAGCGTGGGCAAGATATTGCCTTTCGTCTATCCACGGCAAAAGTACGACAACAAAGGAAACGTCTTGACACATCTCTTGTACGGCTCCCAGTTTAAACACCAACAATCTCTCTCGCCCTCTCGATGGGGTAATTGAGTTATTTGCTCAACTGAGACAGATGCAAGTTTCTAAAAATACCCTTTTTCTTTCCCTTCTTTGTCTAGTCTAAGGCAAATGTGCGCAATCTTTGGTTCCTCACACAAAAGTCCAGGTGATGATTATAGTGGTGATGGCTTAGCCTGATGGTCTGGTCTTGCCTTGTTCGCACTCGCGTGAGAATAAGTGATGTCGGTCTCTAATAATAGCTCTATTTGAGGCTTGGAACGCAAGTCTGCGGTGGGATGCTTCTACACTGACGAGTTCTATGATTCAAATGTCATATTCTAAGCTATGTATAAGTACACATCGAACAAGATTGATACACACGCAAGACCAAGCAAGCACCGTGCCTTGCTCATCGAGACCCATTTCTTTCTGCTCTCAAGCACCTCTTTGTTATCCATCACGAGCTGGTGTGCGCGCGGGTAGAACATCGAGTACTCGACGCACTCCATTCCGTCGTAGTTAATCAGCACGTACTCGTGCAATATGAACAGGTAAATCAAGTAGAACTTGACGGATAGGATCGATAACGAGTATGCTAGTTCGGGAACCGTTGTGTTGAACCAGAGCTCGTTGTTCATGAGCATGATGGAGTAGCTGAGGAAGAACGGGAGGAAGCTGTTGTTGGCGGACTTCAACCCCTCGTGGAGCGTCGACTTGTTGGCGTACGCAATGAGAATGACCACGAAGGGTAAGATGATCTGGAAGTAGATGCTGAGCACTACTAGTGGGGAGAAGGCGGATGTGTCGAGGATGAAGAAACTCGTGATTATCTGAAGAATGAAAAATATGGTTTCGCCTAAAAGATGGATGAATTTTTGCTTGAACAGGAATCGACACACCGCTATGATGTTGATTATGTTGGATAGTATGTCTGAGGAAGCATATCTGTGGGTTATTGAATGTGTGGTTGTGGCTAGGTAGTAAGCATAGCAAGATAATATCAACCCTGATGAGACGAATGGATTGTGGATGATTTTGCAAAGGTAGTAGTCAACGACGAAGACGAACCTATCTGGCTGAACACTGGAAATAGGTTTCTCAAAAGGAGACATGACAATTGTCGATTTAAAGGAAAGTATGTACCTGGTGGAATGAGTTTTTAGGAAGAGTGGAAAACTAGGCCAGTATTTATATTAAACCCCCCTCCTATCTCAGCACTCGATTTTGTGGATTGCTTTAAGGGTTCGTACTTCAGCTGAGGATGCTAATAAGTGCATCGGATAACCCTTCCGGCGGCTGAACTCAGCAGTGACAGGCTTGTAACCTGTGCGTCTGTACTTTAGTCCAAGAATAGAACTTGCCAAACAAAGGGAGTGGGAGAGAGAGGGAAAACGTGGGACACAAACCACAGGGAAAAAACCAGAGTTACATTTCGCACGACTTTTATGCAACAGCACCGCCCCGTAGGCGCTCATACTACCACCAACAACCTGCGTTTCAGACTGCAATTTTTATGATACGCTTTGAAACGCATGTCATATCTCTTGTTTTTTGGATTAAAGGGTAGCCGTTTGACGTCATCGATTATAATATTTGTTAATTAACTTGTTTCAACCTCTCCTCGTAGTTCCAAAACGGACACTCGTAAGTATATGGTTACAAGAAGTTACGAAACGATTCATAGCGAGCACAGGACGTATGAAACATTCAAGCTATTCTTGGATTGAGTATTAAGAACTCTAAAATTGTCAATCGGTTGCGTTCATGCACTATAAGCGGCTCTAATTCTTCATGCCGTTGATGTTGCAGGAGAACAGGGTGATTGATGCTTGATGCGGAAACGAATTCCACAACAAGTAACCCTGTGTCTGTGTATAAGCTCAGCTCCGATCGTCGCATGTGTCCCTCATCAATTATCAGGCATCAAGAGCTGTTGGGATTCGCGAATCTACGATTGGGTAGTTTTTGCCCCGCAATGAGTACACCTCCGTCTTTTATGTATTTACAAATACACAGTCGATCAAACGAATAAATGCAACAAGAAGATGAAGAGCACCATCAACACTCTCGATCCTTGGATATTCCTATTCCCATAATTCGCAATTGAACTACTCGAAGTTGTACTCAGCCCACTACTTCCACTTGTCGAGGTGGCAGTACTCAGTGACCCAGTACGAGTAGCCGTCGCACTTGAACCCATTCTACTAGCAGTAGACATCTCCGCTTCCCTCTGCTTACTCTCAACAATCAACACATCAGCCTGGGGGTTCTGGATCCCACAAAGTATGGCTCTTCCAATATTGAGGGTCCAGAGGGTGTGGTTCTCGAATGTCTCCTCCATGCTGTAGCACGGGTACTTGATCGTGGTCAAGTTGCCGCCCGTCAGGGAGAAGATACTGTATGAGATATCGTCGGCGCTGGGACTCAGGTTGTTGTTGTCTTCGTCGTCGGTGTCCGTCTGGTAATCGGTGTCGTCTTCGGTGTCACTGGCGGTGTCAGTGCTGTTGGGTCGGTGGTAAAGATGCTTGCCGCAGCGGTAACTGCTGGAGATCTGGTCGATCCAGGTGTCTTCTCGGGTTAGGGTTAGGTTGTATGTGTCACAGAAGTATGTCACGTTAGATGCATTCGGGTCGAATATCGTGGGGTCTAAGAAGGTGGGTATTAGTCCCGTGAGGTTGTAAGGTATTGGGATATCGTTATTGGTTATAAACATTATGGTTGATGCGGTGTACGGAGAGAAGTTTTTTTGCAAGAAGCGGCGATGGAGAGAAAGCAGAGCAGTACAGAACTGGGTTTTTATATCGTTATGGTTTTCAAATCAAGCTTTTTTAAACCCAAGACTACACGTCGTTCCAAATAGAGACTTCAAAAAAATTTTTCCAGTAATATTTCTTACATTGTTTTGAATAGCTTCTGTTTTGTGACGGGGTGATGCTTATTATAAATTACGGTTTTCTTTAAAGAGACAACCAGTAATAACCCCGGTGATTTTTCTTCGTGTCTTTCAATACTGGGCTTGTCTTTCCACAACCATAAACAAGAGTCTCCCACTTCAAACAAACCAAAACTGGGTCTTGTATATTCTCCTACCTATCTTGGCTAACCATGTAGACACAGGAATAGACTTTGTAGTACCCGGTAGCCGGGGGGGCAAAGAATCGACGATAACCACTTCGCTACGTCCGTGTCTCGACTTCCACCAGAAAGAAAAATTATTCCATTCTGATTCGGCTCAAGCATCCAATCACAGGTAAGGTTACATTTTTTAAGTATAGGTTACTATAATTAGCTGACAATTTATCGCCCTAACAACGACAGGAATCCAATCACAATAAAATTATTCCAACAATCTGGCATCGAGTATTATCATCCCCAGCTGCGAAATAAAATTTTTCACTCCGCGCCATCGCCAATGACGTAGTCCCTTGTCATTGTCTTCGGTGTTAGTCTAGGTGACAAGCGGAGTGTTCAGCCAAAGCAAGCATCAATAGAGAGCACCCCAGGGCATGTGCCAATAACCTGGGGTGGGTTAGATAGTTCTTATATTTACGGGATCCCGACGTCCAACACCGTTGTTTCAAATATATGGTTTGTGCATCGTCGGGTATTATTGTTAAGAAATGTAACCCGAGGACCAAACCTGTCTCATTACGTCATACCCACCCACGACCAAACACAAACTCGTCCCATCTAGCTTCCCTCCCACGTCTTGTCCATTGTTGTGCCAAAAGCTTCTTTCACCGTAGTCGAGCATCACCACAGAACCCATCCATTGTTGGTGTCTTTAACATTGGCGTTTGTGATGAGTTATGATTGATTAATAAGCTGCCATTTGTCCTAGTGCTAACCCGAGTAATTTCTTGGTCTTTTTGTGCGGTTGCACATAGAAGAACTACGCGGTGGATATTAAACACCGCCTTGGACCGGTGTCGTTGGAGGGGGGGTAGCTAATTAAACTTCTGCGTGGACGAGAGATCTTGACGAGAGATTGATGACAGTGGACTAAACAGTGCAGCGCACATTGTCTCTGCAAGATAGTTGAGATGGTAGTCAAAACCACGCATGTTACGTACCACAAACATACAATAGAAGAAGCTCTTTTGTCTCTTCTCCCAGCTGAGCTCACAAGCGTGGAGCTATCTCTATGGTTCTATAGTTTTCCTATAATCAATGTCCTTTACACGTTTTTTCTGGTAATCGCACTACTGTTTCTGAAAATCGCTCATCTGCAAGTCGTGCATGAAGGTTTGTTGCACAAACGTGCACTATTATTACGCAAATGAGAAATCATTGTCGCACCCTTAAAAAAAGTTTGACCCGACTGTTCAGAAAGTCACTCATCATTAGGTGTACATCACAGACGAAGTATTGTCTTCATATCAAGGCATATATACCAATAAGGGCTCACAGTATCAATTCGAACTTTTTTTTAGGACATAAAGAGCCTCTTTGTTGTAGCTTGAGGCTGTTTAAGCGGGTTTAGGTGCTTTACACTGAACTAGTTTTTTATTAGAATTGGTTGCAAAATTTGATGAAATTCTACCAAGAATGCAAAATTTGCTAGACATTCCCTTAAAAGTATAGAAAAATCGTTTATAGACAAACTATATACCTATACGTAATAGGCATAGCACTACTACAACCTCTTTTGATACCTATGGCAAGAGTACAGCCGGTTAGCACCATTGTAGCAGCGTTTCACTTCAAGACCAAGCTTCTACTGAAATTCCCAACCCAAATAAGCAACTTTATGGTGAAATAACTAGATAATTATGTTCTAGAGGACTTATTCTACTAATATTGCATTATCAGGTTGTTTGAACTGCTGTGACATGTGTGTTTCGTTGACAAAGTTGTGTGGGTGGATTATAACTCGCGAGTCTTAGCAAAAACAATTCGCTAAATACAAAATTTTTCCAAACAACTGTTTGCCATAGATAATAACCTTACAATTTTAATGATAGTTCTCGAAATATGATTGTAGACCGAAGCCCTATAGTAATACTACAGACCTGGAGACTAAATATAACATATTCTATCGTAACTACTTAGAACAACAGGCATTTATACCAACTTCAACACAAGCAATGGTTCTCTTCGTAGTCTTCTTCCAAACATTTTAGAAAGCAAGACCAGCGCCTAGAATCTGGTCACCTAGTAGTTGTCCGTCCATTGGAAATGATACACCTTGGTAGTTCCCGAAGGATAGCCAAATGACTTGGAGAAAACAACCATCAAAACACTTAATACAGGACCACCGCAAACTCAACTGAAGAGGTATACTCCGCACCAGCAAGTCAATTCCCAGCTAAAGCAACACCCTGGGACCTCTTTAGAACCATCAGTCGACTGCAGCAATACTTGTAAAAAACTGGTTGTCTGTTCGCTGTCTAAAGAGTCCTTGGAAAGCAACAGGAATAGATTCAACGACTTCATCAAGCAAAAAGGAGGCAACTTCTTGAAATTTTAACAGGGAGACTCGCGAAAAACACTTTCAATGAATAAGGAGGAGCAATAAAACCATTCATTGGGGTCGCTGAACGCTAGAAGAACCGTTCATAGCGAGGAATTGGGAAAACAGAAACCAAAACTTGAGAGTCGGTGATTGGGAAGTAACCTGGGGCTATCTTATGAGCAATCAGACAGTCTGTTTAACAAACCCGGCGTGTTGTAGGGATTTTTTGACTCGAGAAAAGCGACAAACACTAAAAGTGGTTAGTTTCTGAATCTAATTGAGCTGAAAACAGTAAAATAAACATACCTGAGTTAAATAAAACTATTATATAGCATTCATAAGAGCAGTACTCATCGAAGTGGTGTATGGTTTGTTGCTTTTGATGACTGAGGACGAAAAAGAAGTGGTGTAGAATTTGGTTCTTCTCTATTTATTCTGGTTTCGTCGAAATGCTGCGCCCGAGAATTCGTTGTGGTTTGGGTCGAGAAATGCGGGAGAAACGAATGCGACATTTCACTTTTTTGTTTATTCAGAATCCAATGTCGCAGTCTCGACTTTTTTTAATTTTTCCGTCCTGCACATATGTTGACCTACAAGCTGCATAAATCGAGCTCAGGAATTTATTAAGTTCTCTCCCACTGGTCGGGCGGATGGCTGGGGAAGCGCCGGCGCTCGGTTGCACGCCAACCAGTGCTAAATGCCCCGTTATATCGGCGCCGGTACATTGCTACTGTCCACCAGACACAGCCCCACTCTTTAAATACGCCAATATACGGCGGGAACAGCCTGATCTGGGACACCCATGGGGTCGTGTCCGCTACAAAATTCGAAGAATGGCCAATCTGAGGGTGTGGGCGTGTCCCAACCAGAAATTTTCCAAATTTTACCTTTTACGAGCTCACTGCCGCTACTCGAGAGGTATCGCGCCTGGGTGGGTCTCGGCTTGATCTGTGAAGAGTCGCGCATCTTTAGCGGGTAGTGC